>VZQC01010358.1:848870-868218 GCA_009823505.1 Rhizomys pruinosus | reverse complement strand
TTGACAAATGGGACCTCATTAAACTCAAAAGCTTCTGTACATCAAAAGAAACAATAAAGGAAGTGAAGAGAAAACCCACAGAGTGGGAGGAAACCTTCACTGCAGATACATCTGACAAAGCATTAATTTCCAGAGTATACAAGCTACTCAAAAAACAAAGAAAGAAAAGAAATGAATCACTCAAAAGATGGAGCAAAGAACTGAACAGAGACTTCACAGAGGAGGAATTAGAGATGGCTGAGAAACATCTTAAAAACTGTTCAACGTCACTTATAATTAGGGAAATGCAAATTAAGACCACTCTAAGATATCATGTCACTCCAATAAGACTGGCCAGGATCAAGAAAACAAATGATACCAAGTGCTGGAAAGGTTGTGGGGAATGTAAACTTGTACAGCCACTATGGAAAGCAGTGTGGAGAATGCTTGGAATACTCAAAATGAGCTTGCCATTTGAACCAGTCATACCAGTCCTGGGTATATACCCACAAGATTCATCTTACTGCAGAAATACATGCACAACTATATTTATTGCAGCTCTGTTCACAATAGCAAAAAGCTGGAACCAACCCAAATGCCCCTCAACTGATGAGTGGATAGAGAAAATGTAGTACATCTACACAATGGAGTTCTATGCAGCAGTAAAGAAAGACAACATCATGAACTTTGACGGTAAATGGATGGAGCTAGAAGATATTATATTAAGTGAACTAACACAGTCCCAGAAAAACAAACGACAAATGGTATCCCTCATCTGTGGATGCTAGCGCCAATAACCCAGTTGTAAATATTTCTTGTGGAGAGGGAAGCATATTAAAAGAACAATAACAGGGGCTGGAGAGATAGCTTAGCTGTTAAGAGCACCAACTACTCTTGTAGAGGACCCGAGTTTGATCCCCAGCACCCACATGGCAGCTAAGAACTGTCTGTAACTCCAATTTCAGGAGAACTCCAGTTCCAGGGGAATCTGAGACCCTCTTCTGACCTCCGTGGCATTGAACGACACAGGTGCACAAACCTCCATGCAGACAGTACATTCATACACATACAAAAATAAATAAAAAAATTTTAAAAAGAACAACAATAGAAAGACTGCATCAGAAAACTGACTGAAATGGTGAATAGGGAGGAGTGGGAGGGGCGGGAGAGGGACACGGGTCTATATTCTATTAACGTATATTTAATTGACATGAGTTCAACAAGTATCCAATTTTGCCCAAACTCTCTCTACAAATTACATTGTATTTTAGGACTTAGTAAAAGTAAAAATGTCAATATTAAACAACATTGGTTTAAAGGTTTTAATAAAAACAGTAATATATCTAAGTTAATTGGAAATAGAAATTGTTGTTCTCCACACCTGTTTCACTTTAAAATCTAAATAACAATAACTTTGTGATTAACATATACAAATGTTCTCTATATTTTTTTTGTTATACAGTATCATCTTGTAACATTCTCTTTTACCTGTAGGATAATCTCACTCAAGGAATTAAGTTTGCTTCCCAAATTAACAACATACAGTCACCCAAAACAGCTTGGATAAATTTAATGAAATGTACACCTTGATTCCTGCCTATAGGTATGTGTACTACAACTGCTTTTTTGAGACTCATGGGTCGAAAAATAAAAACCTAAAATAAAAAAGGGGGATACAGTTATAAATGAAATCTTTTTGTCAAAAACTTTGCAATTTAAATCTTAAAACTAACTATGGGAAAAGATTTCTATGTTCCCACAGGTCAAAACGTCACCAACTTAACTGCTGAGAAAGAAAAGATACAGCTTTTCATTGTGTAGGATGTACCAGGAAGTCCCAGCAGAAAGGTTGGCCCATGTGAACATTGAAAGGAAGAAAAGCGTCAGACTGATACAGGCATCAAACCTCTCTGTGGATCCTATTTGTAACAACTGTATATAATGAGTCCTAACAAAATTTACCTTCTAGGTGCCGCAAAGTTTTAATATGAGAGACTTTTTTTACCTCCCCTTCATAGAACAAGGAGGAATATGATGATGATGAGGTTGTTCTCTAACTATAAATTGGAGCCAACTGTTAATCAGGTAATCTCTTATGAAACTGGTAAAACTGCCTTCTTTAAATAATAGACATAGAAACTGTGAAAAGGATTATTCTCTATTCAGAACCAAATATAATACTAAAGTCTCTTTAAGCTGTGCATTGAGCAAAATATATTAATACAGGAGAGCTCTGATATCAGCAATGGATTATTCTACCAAGGAGATGTTGGCCAGGGGATCCAAGCCCCCCACAAAAGGTAAAGGCTTCTTGCCTGTAAACTGGGATACCTGCAAGAAGAGAGGTGGTAAGGCCCTGCTGTCAAAGACCTGATGTAAGCATGGGAAAGATGTATTGAGACCACACTTGCAAGTGTACAGTTGGTCTCTGGAATACCAGAGAGTGTTACCAAATGCCACTAAACCAATAAAGCAAATATAGGTCTCTTGGAGTCAAGGAAGACTCTTCCATCAGCACCAGCTGTACCTCACCTGCCTGGAAATACTGTGCAGCAGTGTCAGCCATATGTCTCTATATCCCAAATCTAATTGGCTAGTAGCTCTCTCCTTGGAGGAATAACCCATGGCTGATGCCATAAGCTTACATCCTCTAGTGGTTAGGAGATGTTATAAGCCACAGTAAGACCCTGTCATATTTTACAGGAAAAAACCATAATTCATGGATTAACATACCATCCAAACATCTGTGTCTACACCAAAGTAACCTACCATAACAATTAGTACTGTTTAAATACCTATATATCTAATTGCTTCTGCTTCATTAGTAGGACTGAAAGGTTATCCCTGGACAAACTGTCAGCCCAGGAAAGGAAACAGCCATAATTGACCAGAGTCCAAAATGACAGCTCCAGAGAAAGTAGGCTGTTTTGCTTCTCGTCCACCTGTGCCCCTTTTCTAAGCCTAGGGAACAATCTGCAGAAGAGGGGGCCTGATAGAATGTAAGGGCTGTGATTGGGGTGAATGGTGAAACTACAGCAATAGAGACTGGACACTTATTTGATCAACTTGATTGTACATACAAGCCTCCCCCCAGCTGGATGGTGGGACCCTTGGGCTGTGTGGGTTGGGCACAACTGCTTCCAAATTGGTTTTACATGAAGAATGTTTGTACTCATAAATTATTACTTATTTTTTAAAAATGAAAAAAAAATAAAGAAGTAATAGAAAAAAAACCCTTTATATATGTCCACTGTCCTCATCTATGGGATCCACAGATTTGGGGCCAATGAGAAATCCCCACCATGTTCTGATCCCGGATCCCCTCTCAGCACCCACTCAACTGATCTGACACACATATGTGGCCTTTCAACATTGTAGAAGACCCCAGACGTGGCCCTTCAATTACCAGGCAACTGCAAAGAGCCATGAGTCTGTGGCAGACTTTTTCTTACAAACTCCCCACCCCCCATTACCCTCTTCCACAAAGACTGTTCTTTCCCAGGGCCAAATCTCCAGACCTTCACCCTTTCCTAACTTCCTTCTCCCACAGCCCCTGGTTCTCCTCCTTTGGAGCCCCAGCTTGGGAAGACTGCTGCTCAGCAGGCCTGGCTAGAGAATGTGTGAGAATTAGCTCCAAATGAAAAGCTTAGGCCATCCAGGACAGAAAGGTTGAGCTCCCCTTCCCAGAGCCCACCACCCCAGCCAACCTGGACAGAAGATTCCAGAGCACTGCCAACCTCTGCACCAGCCACATTGTGTAGCAGAATTCAAGGGTGGAAAGAGGCCCCAGCCTGGTCTGCTGAGCACACCTTGATGCAGCCAGTGTGGGTTGGAGGTGGGTGTCACTTGCCCTCACATAGAGAAGGCACAGGACGTTACTCTAATGTCCCCTTCACTCAGGCCCTAATGTGACAGAGAGCCACTACAGAACATAGACACCACCCCTACCCCAAAGCACATCTTGTCTCAGACCCCGGTGGAAGGCAGCCTGGATTCCAAGGCTTGAGGGCACAGTGAACTGAGTCAGGCCCCTGCACAGGGACAACTGAGATACATCCATAAGCCATGAGGGACTGACTGTATAGGCACTGAGACAAAAGACCTGGGGTGTGCTCCTCTACCCAGGGGTCCCAAGTGCAAAGATGTTGTCAAGAATTTCAAGAGGCCAAGCATGACACCCCAGTGCAAGGCCTAAGTAGGAAGCCCCAAGAACAGAATCCCTCTGGTGCAGGAAGTACCCAGTCTGGCGGGTTGCTACCACTCCCTCATCTCACAATTCTCCAGCCCCTCCTGTCCAGCATCTTCCCCTCTACCTGGCCTCAGCAGCTTCAGCTGTAGGGCTTGTTCTGGACCCTGTCACTCTGAGGAGGGGGCCGCTGCTCAAGGTAGAGTCACGCAGCCTACCCATCCTGGGGTGATAGACCCAGGAGTGGTGGTTCCCTCAGTTCTCCTGTCACAGGAGCTCTGCTCAACTCTGGGCCAAAGGCTTTCAGTTCAATGCCAGCTTCAGAGTCCTCCTGGCTTAAAACCCCACCTAACAGAAGTATCCCTGCAGAGAGTTCCAGAACTCTACTCTCTGAACAATGGAACGAAAATATACCAGGGAGGCTAAAATTCACTAATAAAAAAATAATAAGAAAAAGATTTGCAGATAAGCACTAAGTACATATTTTGACCCATGCCATACTCTGTTACATGTCTACCAGTGTTCGTCAGAGTTCATAAGAAGCTATTGGTTTGGACTGAGCACTTACACTAGGCCCAACAGACCAAAACAATAGTGAGGTTTTGGATTTGACCTTCAAAGAGAAAACAGCCAAATCCCCAACAGGCATGATGAGTAAGGAAGTCCCCTCTCTTTATCTCTCACAGACCAAATATCCAGGGGTAACCTGCTACTGACCAGTCCACCTTCCATGTGCTTGCTCAAGCTGTCACTGGGCTTAGAAATGCTGGAAGCAAGGCCAAACCCAGAAATTTTATTAGGACAGATGCTCAAGCTAGATAAGAGGTACAGTTTTAATAAAGAACTCCCTAAACAGAAAAGGTCCCAGGAGGGAGGGAGGGTGTAGTTGCCATACAGGTCCTCCACACCAAAAAGGGGTTCAGACTGTGGCGTCACCTGAAGAGGGACGGAGGAGGGGAGGCGCGAACCAGCTGGCCTCCTGGGTGGATGGGGCTGAGCCGGATGATGAGTGTCAGTCCCCAAGAGAACACACCTGACCAGGAGCTTGTCAAGCAAGGGCTCACTCTATTGCAAGCAGGGCAGTGACTTATATACAAAACAGCCACAAAAGGCATTTAGGCGCGAAAGCAAATGACCAATGTTCCTGCAGCCCCTCTGGCCCTCTCAGGCAGATTGGCCTACACGGCTGACAATTGTAACTTATGCCACTTGTCCTTATCTTTCCCCAACCAGAGGTTTTGGCAAACAACTCGGGTCCCTCCTCCTCTACCTCTCCTCAGCGCCATCTTGACCTGACTGGCTGGGTGGGCCCCATCACAAACTTTCACAGAATGCCTCATTCTGACTGGTTATGGTCTGAGCTGGTCAGCTCTGATTACTAGAGTTAGGCAGATGGGTATTCAGGAGGCTAACTGGGGTCTCCATTTCTCTGAGTAGGATGTATTCGCAGCTGCTGTATTTTTAATTCTGGGGCTATGCATTAGCTTTGGGTCCCCATCTGAGTTCTTCTTTCCATGAAAGCACAAAGCAGGTTTGCTCATTGCAGGGCCTCTTACAGGATCTGATCATTATCACCCTCCTTTTGGAGGGTCACTAACTGTTCAACGCTGCCTTATAAAAACACTACTGTTCAGACATGCCTAGCTGATACTTCCCTGCTTCCAGAAAAGATGCCACAGCACTCCAGAATCACAAAGGTCCTCCCTCATTTGGTGTGATAAAACATGCTGATCAAAAGCAACTTAGGGAAGGAAGAGACCCATTCAGCTTACAGTCCAGCACTGGCTGGCTGGGGTGGAGGGGGTGTGGGAGGGGAATCAAGCAAGAAGTCAAGGAGCTAGTCAGAGTCACAAGCAGGGGAAAACTAAAGCCTCTACTGTGTGCTCGCTTGTTCAACTAGTTTCCTTCACTCATACATTCAGGACACCACAGTGGGCTGGGAGAGTTAACAATCAAGACAAGCCCTCAGGCCAACTTGATCTAGATCATTCCTCAATTAAGACTCCCTTCCCATGTGAGTCTAGGTTCTGGAAAGTTGCCATTTAAAACTAACCAGCACCGCCAGTGAAGTGTAATTCAATTCTTTCAAATAAACTTGAAAATTTTGTCTTTTGGCACCAGGTAAAAATGGATACTTTTTCTTCTTTCTGTTCATTAAAAACAAAAAATCTGCCTATCTCTTTCTTCCTGTGAGAAATCCTAAAATCATTCCAATGCAGCATATTTCCCCTTTCATCACGAATTCTATTGATTTGGAGTTGCTCTTTCTTTCTATTGGTTAACTGGGCTAGAGGTCTGTCTATCTTGTTTATTCTTCCAAAGAACCAACTTTTGGATTCATTGATTTTTTTTGTATTGTTTTCTTTATTTCTATTACATTGATTTCTGCTCTGATTTTTGTTATTTCTTCCTGTCTGTTGCATTTAGGGTTCATTTAGGGTTCATTTGTTGTTGTCTTTAAAGTGTTTTTAGCAGTTACTATACCCAGCAAAAATGTCAATTATAGTTGGAGAGAGAAAAACCTTCCATGACATAAACAAGTTGAAAGAATACATGTCTGGGAAACCAACCCTTCAGAGAATACTTGAAGCAATTCAAAGGACAGAAGAAAGGAGCAACCAACCCGAGGCACCTAGAAAGAGAAATCAATAAAAGCATAACTGCAGAAGTAGAAACCTAAATCAAAACCGCAGATGGATAATAAGGCAAAAGGAAGCAACACAAACCTATCAGTCATAACCTTAAATATTAATGGACTAAATTCCCCAATCAAAAGACATAGACTGGGAGACTGGATTAGGAAACAGAATCCATCGATATGCTGTCTGCAAGAAACACATCTTACCTTCAAGGACAGGCACCACCTTAAAGTGAAGGGATGGAAAAAAATATTCCAAGCAAATGGTACCAAAAAGAAAGCAGGTGTTGCTATTTTAATATCGGATAAAATAGACTTCAAAGTAAAAGAAATCAGAAGAGACAAAGAAGGCCATTACATTTTCATCAAAGGAACAATCCACCAAGAAGATTTCACAATTATGAATATATATGCCCCAAATTCTGGTGCACCAAACTTTATAAAGACAATTCTCCAGGACCACAAGTCACAGACTAACCCCAGCACACTCATAGTGGGAGATTTCAATACCCCACTGAGTCCTTTGGATAGGTCAACAGGACAAAAAATAAACAGAGAGACATCTGAACTGAACGATATGATACACCAAATGGACCTCATAGACCTCTACCGAACATTCCATCCTAATACCAGAGAATACACTTTCTACTCAGCACCCCACGGAACATTCTCCAAAATCGACCACATCCTGGGACACAGAAGAAACCTCTACAAATACAAAAAGATTGAAATAATTTCATGCATCCTGTCAGACCACAGTGCAATGAAGCTCAACATCAACACCAGGACAAGCCCTCCTGCCTACAAGAACACATGGAGACTAAACAACACACTCTTGAATAATGAATGGGTCAAGGAAGAGATAAAGAAAGAAATAAAAACATTCCTGGAACTGAATGACAATGACAATACAACACAACAAAACTTATGGGATACCTTAAAAGCAGTCCTAAGAGGGAAATTTATAGCCCTGGGTGCCTACATTAGAAAAACAGAAAGAGCACAAGTGAATGATCTAACACTACAGCTAAAAGCACTTGAGAGGCAACAACAGATGAACCCTAAACGCAACAGACAGGAAGAAATAACAAAAATCAGAGCAGAAATCAATGAAATAGAAACAAAGAAAACAATACAAAAAATCAATGAAGCCAAAAGTTGGTTCTTTGAAAGAATAAACAAGATAGACAGACCTCTAGCCCAGTTAACAAAAAGAAAGAAGGAACAACTCCAAATCAATACAATCTGTGATGAAAAGGGAAATATCACAACGGACAAGGAAAAGATCAAGAAAATTATATGGGAATATTACAAGAACCTATATTCTACCAAGTTTGAAAATCTAGAAGAAATGGATGAATATCTGAAATCTTGGGAATCACCAAAGCTTGGCCAAGAGGAGACCAGCAGCTTAAACAGACCCATAACATATGAAGAAATAGAGGATGTAGTAAGAAGCCTCCCAACTAAAAAAAGCCCAGGCCCAGACGGTTTCACAGCAGAATTCTATAAAACATTTCAAAAAGACCTACAACCATTATTTCTGAAACTGTTTAGAAGTATACAATCAGAGGGAATTCTCCCAAATTCCTTCTATGAAGCCAACATCACTCTATTACCAAAACCAGGCAAAGATACAACTAAAAAGGAGAATTATAGACCCATCTCCCTCATGAACACAGATGCCAAAATTCTAAACAGAATACTGGCAAATCGCATACAGACCCACATCAAGAAGATCATCCATCATGACCAAGTTGGATTCATACCAGAGATGCAGGGATGGTTCAACATACGAAAATCAATAAACATCATCAAACACATAAACGGAATCAAAGACAAAAACCACACCATCATCTCAATTGATGCTGAAAAAGCCTTTGACAAAATCCAGCATCCCTTCATGCTTAAAGTCCTAGAAGGAATTGGATTGGAGGGATCATTCCTCAATGTAATCAAAGCCATATACAGGAAACCCACAGCCAATATCATCCTAAATGGGGAAATGACGGAAACATTCCCTTTAAAGGTAGGAACTCGGCAAGGCTGCCCCCTATCACCACTCCTCTTCAATATAGTGCTTGAAACACTTGCTAGAGCAATAAGGCAAGAAAAGGATATTAAAGGAGTACTAATTGGAAAAGAGGAAGTCAAACTATCCCTATTTGCTGATGATATGATTGTTTACTTAAGAGATGCAAAAAACTCCACCAGAAAACTCCTAGAAACGATTAACAGCTTCAGCAAAGTGGCAGGATACAAAATTAACCTTAGAAAATCAATGGCCTTTCTTTACACCAAGAACAAGCAACTGGAGAAAGAATTCAAAGAGACCTTCCCACTCACAATAGCCTCAAAAACAATAAGATACCTAGGAACAAACCTAACCAAAGACACCAAAGACCTCTACAACAAAAATTTTAAACCCTTAAAGAAAGAAATTGAAGAAGACCTCAGAAGATGGAAAAACCTCCCATGCTCATGGATTGGGAAAATTAACATTGTAAAAATGTCCATTTTACCAAAACTCTTGTATAGATTTAATGCAATCCCAATCAAAATCCCCAAGAGTTTCTTCACAGGCTTGGAAACAAAAGTTCTTAAATTCATTTGGAGAAACAAAAGACCCCGAATAGCCAAATCAATCCTGAGTGAAAAGAGCTACACAGGAGGGATCTCTATACCAGATTTTAAACTATACTACAGGGCTATAGTCATAAAAACAGCCTGGTACTGGCACAAAAACAGACCTGTTGACCAATGGAACAAAACCGAAGATCCAAATCTGAGCACATACAATTTCAGCCATCTCATATTTGACAAGGGGGCCAAGAAACCACAATGGAGAAAAGACAGCATCTTCAGCAAGTGGTGTTGGCAAAACTGGATCACCACTTGTAGAAGAATGAAATTAAACCCCTACCTCTCACCCTGTACAAAAGTCAACTCCAGATGGATTAAAGACCTCAACGTGAAACCCCAAACTCTGAAGGTGATAGAAGAAAAAGTTGGCAGCAGACTACAAGACATAGGCGTAGGAAAAGACTTCCTAAATCAGACAGCAGCTGCACAAGAATTAAGGTCGACAATTGACAAATGGGACCTCATCAAACTCAAAAGCTTCTGTACATCAAAAGAAACAATCAAGGAAGTGAAGAGAAATCCCACAGAGTGGGAGGAAACCTTCACTGCAGATACATCTGACAAAGCATTGATTTCCAGAATATATAAACTACTCAAAAAACAAAGAAAAAAGAAAACAAATGACCCACTCAATAGATGGAGCAAAGAACTGAACAGAGACTTCACAAGTGAGGAATTAGAGATGTCTGAGAAACACCTCAAGAAGTGTTCAACATCACTAATCATTAAGGAAATGCAAATGAAAACCACTTTAAGATATCATCTTACTCCAATAAGACTGGCTAGGATCAAGAAAACAAATGATACCAAGTGCTGGAGAGGTTGTGGGGAAAGGGGAACACTCATCCACTGCTGGTGGGAATGTAAACTCGTACAGCCACTATGGAAAGCAGTGTGGAGAACCCTTGGAAGACTTGGAATGAACTTGCCACCCGACCCAGCCATACCACTCCTAGGCATGTACCCTCAAGACTCACCCCACCACAGAGATACATGCACGGCCATGTTTATTTCAGCTCTCTTCACAATAGCAAGGAGCTGGAACCAACCCAAATGCCCCTCAACTGATGAGTGGATAGAGAAAATGTGGTACATCTACACAATGGAGTTCTATGCAGCAGTAAAGAAAGAGGACATCATGAGCTTTGCAGGAAAATGGCTGGAGCTAGAGGACATCATGCTGAGTGAAGTAACACAGTCCCAGAAAAACAAACGATGAATGGTATCCCTCATCTGTGGATGCTAGTGCCAATTACCAAGTTGTGAGTATTTCTTGTGCATGGCCCCTTGAACTTTTGTCCAAAGCAGTTGGGAGTGATGCATATTGGAAACAACAACAACAACAACAACAACAACAACAGAAAGGACTGCGTCAAAGAACTGACTGAAATAGTGAACTTCTGCTCAAAACAGTCAACTTCCACATGGAGAATATTGAGAAAGACTGAAGATGAAAAGCATGTTTAGCAGAATGCATGAGCATTCTGGTGGGTTGGGGGGATGGGAGTACACCAGTCTAGATTTGATAAATATATATATAAATAAATAAATTTAAAAAATAAAGTGATTTTAGCTGCAGTGTTAGCTCATTTATTTGTGCTCTTTGTGTTTTTTTAATGTAGGCACCCAGGGCTATAAATTTCCCTCTTAGAACTGCTTTTAAAGTATCCCATAGGTTTTGTTGTGTTGTACTGTCATTGTCATTTAGTTCCAGGAATGCTATTATTTTTTTCTTTATTTCCTCCTTGACCCATTCATTATTCAGGAGTGTGTTGTTTAGTCTCCATGTGTTCATGTAGGTATCAGGGGTTACCCTGGTGTTGATATTGAGCTTTATTGCACTATTATAGATTCATGATAGGATGCATGAAATTATTTCAATTTTTTGTATTTGTTGAGATTTTTTTCTGTGTCTAAGTATATGGTCAATTTTGGAGAATGTTCCGTAGGGTGCTGAGTAGAAAGTATATTCTCTGGTGTTTGGGTGGAATATTCGGAAGATGTCTATGAGGTCCATTTGCTGTATTGTATTGTTCAGTTCAGATGTCTCTCTGTTTATTTTTTGTCTGGTTGATATGTCCAAAGGACTCAGTGGGATATTGAAGTCCCCTATTATGAGTGTGTTGGGATTAATCTGTGCCTTGAGAGCCTGTAGAGTTGTATTTATAAAGATTGGTGCACCAGACTTTGGTGCAGATATATTCATGATGTGAAGTCTTCATGGTTAATTTTCCCTTTGATAAGGATATAATGGCCCTCTTTGTCTCTTCTAATTGCTTCTACTTTGAAGTCTATTTTGTCTGATATTAAAATAGCAACTCCTGCTTTCTTTTTGGTACCATTTGCTTGGAATATTTTCCATCCTTTCACTTTAAGTTGGTGCCTATCCTTGAGGGTGAGATGGGTTTCTTGTAGACAGCATATCGATGGATTCTGTTAATTACTCAAACTGTTCAGAATGATACAAGCAGAGGGAAAACTCCCAAATTCCTTCTATGAAGCCAGCATCACTCTAATACCAAAACCAGGCAAGGATGCAACCAAATAAGAAAACTACAGACCCATCTCATTAATAAACTCAGATGCAAAAATCCTCAACAAAATACTTGCAAACTGTATACAGACCCACATCAAAAAGATCATCCACCATGATCAAGCTGGATTCATACCAGAAATGCTGGGATGGTTCAACATATGAAAATCAGAAAATATCATAAAACACATAAGTGGACTGAAGGACAAAACTACGATCATCTCAATTGATGCAGAAAAAACCTTTGACAAAATCCAGCATCCCTTCATGATTAAAGTACTAGAGGGAATTGGACTGGAAGGATCATTCCTCAACATAATCAAAGCCATATACAAGAAAGCCACAGCCAGCATCATCCTTAATGGAGAAAAGTTAGAAGGATTCCTCATAAAGGTAGGAACCCAGCAAGGCTGCCCCCTGTCACCACTCCTCTTCAATAGAGTGCTTAAAGCACTTGCTAGGGCAATAAGGCAAGAAAAAGAAATTAAAGGAGCACTAATTGGAAAAGAGGAAGTCAAGCTATCCCTTTTTGCAAATGATATGATAGTTTACCTGAGGGATGCTAAAAACTCCTAGAAACGATTAAGAGTTTCAATAAAGTGGCGGGATACAAAATTAACCTAGAGGGCTGGGGAAATGGCCTAGCGGTTAAGAGCACTGACTGCTCTTGCACAGGACCCGGGTTCGATCCCCAGCACCCACATGGTGGCTGAGAACCATCTGTAACTCCAATTCCAGGAGAACTCCAGTTCCAGGCGAATCCAACACCCTCTTCTGACCTCCACGGCATTGCACAACATGGGTGCACAATCCTACATGCAGACAGTACATTCATACACATAAAAAAATAATAAAATAAAATAAAATAACAACAAAATTAACCTAGAAAAATCAGTGGCCTTTCTTTATACCAACAACAAGCAACTGAAGAAGGAATACAAGGAGACCTTCGCAATCACGATAGCCTCAAAAACAATAAGATACCTAGGAACAAACCTAACCAAAGACACCAAAGATCTCTACAACAAAAATTACAAACTCCTGAAGAAGAAGATTGAAGAAGACATCCGAAGAGGAAAGACCTCCCATGCTCATGGATTGGAAAAATTCATATAGTAAAAATGTCTATTCTACCCAAACTAATATACCAATTCAATCTAATTCCAATTAAAATCCCCAAGACATTATTCATAGGCTTGGAAAAAAATTCTTAAATTCATATGGAACAACAAAAGACCCTGAATAGCCAAAGTAACCCTGAGTGAAAAAAGCAATACAGGGGGGATTTCTATACCAGACCTCAAACTATACTACAGGGCTATAGTCATAAAAACAGCCTGGTTCTGGCACAAAAACAGACCTGTAGATGAATGGAACAAAACTGAAGATCCAAACTTGAGCACATACAATTTCAGCCATCTCATATTTGACAAGGGGCCCAAAAAGACTCATTTGAGGAAAGATAGCATCTTCAGCAAATGGTGTTGGCAAAACTGGATCACTGCTTGTAGAAGAATAAAATTACACCCCTACCTCTCACCCTGTACAAAAATCAACTCCAGGGCTGGAAACATGGCCTAGCTGTTAAGAGCGCCGACCGCTCTTACAGAGGACCCGGGTTCGATCCCCAGCACCCACATGGCAGCCGAGAACCATCTGAAACTCCAATTCCAGGAGAACTCCAGTTCCAGGGGAATCTGACACCCTCTTCTGACCTCCGCAGCATTGCACGACACGGGTGCACAGACTTGCATGCAGACAGTACATTCATACACATAGAGAAATAAATAAAAAAATTAATAAAAAAAATCAACTCCAAATGGATCAAAGACCTCAACATGAAATCCAAAACTGTGAAGGTGATAGAAGAAAAAGTTGGCAGCAACTTACAAGATACAGGCATAGGAAAAGACTTTCTAAATCAGACAACAGCTGCACAGGAAATAAGGTCAACAATTGACAAGTGGGACCTTATAAAACTCAAAAGTTTCCGTACAGCAAAAGAAACAATCAGGGAAGTGAAGAGAAAACCCACAGAGTGGGAGGAAACCTTCACTGCTGATACATCTGACAGAGCATTGATTTCCAGAATATATAAACTACTCAAAAAACAAAGAAGTAGGGCTGGAGAGATGGCCTAGTGGTTAAGAGCGCCGACCGCTCTTACAGAGGACCCGGGTTCGATCCCCAGCACCCACATGGTGGCTGAGAACCGTCTGAAACTCCAATTCCAGGAGAACTCCAGTTCCAGGGGAATCCGACACCCTCTTCTGACCTCCACGGCATTGCACAACATGGGTGCACAGACCTACATGCAGACAGTACACTCATACACAAAGAAAAATAAATAAAAATTTTTAAAAATTTAAAAAAAAACAAAGAAGAAAACAAAAAACTCAAAAGATGGAGTAAAGAGCTGAGAAGACACTTCACAAGTGAGGAATTAGAGATGGCTGAGAAACATCTTTAAAAGTGTTCAACATTGGGGCTGGAGAGATGGCCTAGCGCTTAAGAGTGCCGACCGCTCTTGCAGAGGACCCGGGTTCGATCCCCAGCACCCACATGGCGGCCGAGAACCGTCTGAAACTCCAATTCCAGGAGAAATCCAGTTCCAGGGGAATCCGACACCCTCTTCTGACCTCCGCGGCATTGCATGACACGGGGGCACAAACTTGCATGCAGGCAGTACATTCATACACATACAGAAATAAATAAATAAAATTTTAAAAAAAGTGTTCAACATTGCTAATAATTAAGGAAATGCAAATTAAAACCACTTTAAGATATCATCTCACTCCAATAAGGCTGGCTAGGATATTGGTAGAAAGACAGGAAGAAAAAGGAGGGAACACTGTTGTTTGGCCTGCCTTCAGTTCTTGCTGGCAAGTACATCTGCTCTGTGGCTGCCACTGGTTTTGCCACTCTTCAAAGACATGAGATATGGCTTTTGAACCCTCCAATATGGACTGAAGACTCATGTCTCTCCAAGAATTCTCCAAACCTTCAATGCCAGATGGGGACTACTGAGATACCCAGCTTGTGGACTAAGCAGCTAAGGGGATTTCAGCCTCGTCAGAGTGTAGACTCCCATTATTGGACTACCTGGGCTGTATCATGGAGGCCAATGCAGGGGGATCAATACAGGATGCATGCTTAATGGACTTCATTTGGGGGACTATGGGAGGGAAACACCCCAGTGTGGAGCACAAGGGCAGGATTGATGGTTGTTTGGGCTGGCCCAAGGAGGAACCTTCAAACACTTCCTTAAGGAAAACATGACATTTTTTAGCAAAAAAAAAAAAAAATCCTCCAATTCAGGTGATATGTGTATGTATGTATATATGTATTTATGTATATATATAACTATATATATGTATATATACTGAAGCAACGCATGTTGGAGAGAACAACAACAACAAAAGAACTGGAAAAAAAACTCCGGAAGGACTCAGGAAAAGATGCAGGACATGTATGGCAGAGTGCAGAGACTCAGGTGGGGTGGGGGGCATGGAAAGGGAAGTGACTCTAAATTCTAATGAGAAATGATGTATAATTTATGGAAAAAGTTTAATAACAATAAGAAAAAGTGTTTTATTTGGCTCATCATTTGGGGCCTGCAGTCTGTCATGCAGGAAGGCCTGGCAGTGAGAACATCCCCTGGCTGCTGCAGCAGCAGGAACATGAGGAAGCTTGTTCACGTCTTATTAACACTTGGAAAGCAGAGAGAGGGACTGGGCCAGGCAGTAATGCACCAGGTTTGCAAACCCGTTGCCAGCTTCCTCCAGCTCTTCATGACCTCCTAAATGTCCCACAACCCCCCAAAACAGTGAAACCAGCTGGGGACCAAGTCTGCAAATCCTTGTACAGGAGGCCATGGGGAGCACTGTACATTTAAAGCATAATAGAAACCTAGCATGTCCCATACTGATGCGAAGTAAGAAGGTTGGTTGGTTGTGTGTTTGTGTGCATCTCAGAATTGCTCAGTCTAGGGGCTGGAGAGATGGCCTAGCGGTTAAGAGTGCCGACCGCTCTTACAGAGGACCCGGGTTCGATCCCCAGCACCCACATGGCGGCTGAGAACCGTCTGAAGCTCCAATTCCAGGAGAACTCCAGTTCCAGGGGAATCCGATACCCTCTTCTGACCTCCGCGGCGTTGCACGACACGGGTGGCACCACGACTTGCCGATGCAGACAGTACATTCACATGAACACATAAAAGAAATAGAATCTAGAAAAAAACAAAAAAAAAACACCAAAAGAATTGCTCAGTCTGTACTTGGAGAAATGCTGATCAAGGCAAAAGTTTCTGAGTTGAGCTGGGTTTAAATTCTTGATTTAAAATTTATTTAAAGCTTTTGCCCTTGAACAAGGTTACAAGGCTTATGTTTCCTTACTTATGAAACTTCTGCTAATATCCTCCCTGCTTCAGCATGGGGCATTACCTTGGAGTCAAGGTATCTAAAATTCTTAGCACACAATACTTTTCCCATAAATGTCAGGTATTTTTATTCTTTCTCTGGAGAAACAAAACCAACATATACCTAAACAACCTTCACTCACTCACTTAGAATACCTCAACCCCGGGCTGGAGAGATGGCCTAGCGGTTAAGAGCGCCAACCGCTCTTACAGAGGACCCAGGTTCGATCCCCAGCACCCACACGGCGGCTGAGAACCGTCTGAAACTCCAATTCCAGGAGAACTCCAGCTCCAGAGGAATCCGACGCCCTCTTCTGACCTCCGCGGCATTGCACGACACGGGTGCACAAACTTGCATGCAGACAGTACATTCATACACATACAGAAATAAATAAAATTAATTAAAAAAAAAAAAGAATACCTCAACCCCACCCTACCAGACAACTAAGTACCCGTAGACAATACATTATTGATAACTACATTTCTACAGCTTCCAAGGATAGGGTGTGGTAAAGGGACTGGCCAAGATTGTTCAAAAACTTTCTAAGGAATTTCTCTGTGAAAATAATCTTCTAACACCACAAAAGAGATGGTTCTGGGGCTGAGAGATGACCCAGTGTGTAAGTGCAGAAGACCCTGGTTTGAATCCCAGCACCTACATGGCGGCTAACAATCATTTGCAACTCCAGTTACAGGGGACTGGATGCCATCTTCTGTCCTCCACTGGCAATGTGAGACATGGGTACACTTAAATACATGCAGGCAATACACACATACACATAAAATAAAGAGAATTAAAATATATTTTAAAAAGAGATGGTTCTGGGGCTGGAGAGATGGCCTAGCGGTTAAGAGCGCCGACTGCTCTTACAGAAGACCTGGATTCAATCCCCAGCGCCCACATGGTGGCTGAGAACCGTCTTTAACTCCAGTTCCAGGAGAACTCCAGTTCAGGGGGAAACCGACACCCTCTTCTGACCTCTGCGGCATTGTGCAACACAGGTGCACAGACATGCATGTAGAAAGTATATTCATACACATAAAAATAAATAAATAAATAAAAATTTTTAAAAAGACATGGTTCTGTCTCCATATAATGGGGGTGCTCATTTCTGGAGGAGATATTGTCTTGATTATTCATGTTGCTTGTGTTTTTGCAATGAGACAGGCATCTGGAGCTGATTCAGTGGTGGTGTTTCTTTGATTATGGATAGCTGATCTTGTCTTTGTTAAGTGGGTATTTGTCAGGTTATAGCCCAGATGAGTAGGGCCTGGATTTCAGCCTAGGGGCCACTTTGTACTGACATGTAAATGGGATATAAGAAGTGGTCTCGGAACTGGAAAGATGGCTCAGTGGTTAAGAGCACTGATTACTCTTGCAAAGAACCCGGGTTCAATTCCCAGCACCCACACGGCAGCTAAGCCGGGTGTGGTGGCGCATGCCTTTGGTCCTGGCACTCGGGAGGCAAAGGCAGGCAAATTTCTGTTCAAGGCCAACCTGGTCTGCAGAGTGAGTTCCAGGCCAGCTGAGGTTAGAGGGAGTGCCTGTCTCAAAAATTAAAATAAAATAAAATAAAATAAATAAAATAAAATAAAATGAAGTAAAATAAAATTTTGAAAGAAGTGGTCTCAATCCAGTAAGGACAGGTGCAACTTCTGAGCCTGAGGCTCCAGGACAGGCTCCAGGAAGTCCCGAGTGGTAGGTAGGTTGGGTGGCTGCTGGAGGAGCAGTTGGCCAGCAAGTTAGTGTTGAGTTGTTTTGTTTTGTTTTTTGGTCTTTTTGAGACAGGGTCTCCCTGTAGCCCCAGCTGTCCTGGAACTCACTCTGTAGATCAGGCTGGACTTGACCTCACAAAGATCTGCCTGCCTCTGCCTCCCAAGTGCTAGGATTAAAGGCGTGCTCCACCACGCCCAGCTAGTGCTGAGTTTTTATTTGAGGGATGGGGGTGATTCCAGTTCATTGGTAACAAAGAAGTGAGAGCTAATGTAACTCTTGGTCTGTTCGAAGTGATGTGCTGGCTGCATAATGTCAGCTATGCCTGGGAGAATGCGGACAGCTGCAAGGGCAGCTAAGATTCTCTGGAACTGACAACCTGGGCCAGGGTCAAGGCTGCTAGACCTGGGGAAGTGGGAGAGCAGAAAGAGAACTGAGGCAAGGGTTCTCACAGATCTGGGGGAGCTCGCAGATCTAGGGGTACAGGAAGCTGCAGAATATGAGCAGCCTGGGAGGGTGGACAGGGAAAGCTAAGATTGAAAAACTCATGGATGTGAAGGAAATAGCCCCTGTGACAGGGCTCACAAGAATGGCAGGTCCATAGGCTAAGTGCAGCAGGAAGCAGACTGCTGGAGATAGGTGCTCTCAGGTCTGAGGGAGCACACAGACTGCTGGAGATAGGCGCTCTCAGGTCTGAGGGAGCTCACAGACTGCTGGAGATAGGTGCTCTCAGGTCTGAGGGAGCTCACAGACTGCTGGAGATAGGCACTCACAGGTCTGAGGGAGCACACAGACTGCTGGAGATAGGCGCTCGCAGGTCTGAGGGAGCACACAGACTGCTGGAGATAGGCACTTGCAGGTCTGAGGGAGCACACAGACTGCTGGAGATAGGCACTCTCAGGTCTGAGGGAGCACACAGACTGCTGGAGATAGGCGCTCTCAGGTCTGAGGGAGCTCACAGACTGCTGGAGATAGGTGCTCTCAGGTCTGAGGGAGCTCACAGACTGCTGGAGATAGGCAATATCAGGTCTGAGGGCGCACACAGACTGCTGGAGATAGGCGCTCTCAGGTCTGAGGGAGCTCACAGACTGCTGGAGATAGGTGCTCTCAGGTCTGAGGGAGCACACAGACTGCTGGAGATAGGCACTCTCAGGTCTGAGGGAGCACACAGACTGCTGGAGATAGGCACTCTCAGGTCTGAGGGAGCTCACAGACTGCTGGAGATAGGCAGTCTCAGG
>VZQC01010358.1:833666-846439 GCA_009823505.1 Rhizomys pruinosus | reverse complement strand
GCTGAAGAGTGAGTGGGCTTGAAAGGGGGGTGAAAGGCTTTTTCCCCCTGACACAAAACAGGCCAGATCAAACCAGATTAACAAAGTATAAAAGGAGGATTATTAGGACACACTCCCGAGCAGATCCACTGGTCTCAGAGAGGGAGGCCAGGGGAGTCTTGCGCTCAGGCTGGGGATGAGGGTTTTTATAAGTTCTGGGGAGAGGAAGATGAGGTAATGGTAGTGAGACAGAGCATGTACTTGTAAGGGCAAAACTGGTGCAGTGGGAGGGGACAAAGTGGGTCTTTAGTGTTCGTCATGAAGCTGGAATATAACCATACATGGTTTTAGGCTGTGCTCTCATTGTGGCTGGTGACATCAGGAAAGGAAGTTGCATCAGCTGCTGGAGATGAGGTAGGCTTTTGACCGGAAGAGAAGGGTGGTAGGCGCCATCTTTAGATCTCCAAGCCTAGGCCCTGCCTACAGGGGGGTGGGGTGCAAAGTCAAAGGCTGAACTGGAGACAATAGGGACGAACAAACACATGGCAGGGTGCAGGGATGGGTCCAGGTTTTCAGCCAGAAACCAGGATGGTGGCAGCACCAATGGCCAAAAGAGTGAGAGGCAGCAAGAAGGGAAGACTGGGTTGAGCCCTGCTCTGAGGCTCTAAGGGCCCCCAGATAGCCGTGGTCCCACTCTGCTTTCCCACCCTCACTGTCTATCTCTCCACTAGGGGCTCAACACCAGCACCTGATAGGACGGATGGGGGTGCTAAAACTCACTTGGTAGACCTCCAATGCCCCATGTCTCCGCCTCCACCAGTTGGCAGTCATTATTTTTGGGTCCCATAGACCACCAACCTCATACCCTTACCTGGTTGAGCAGGTTTTTGTACCTGAATGATTTAAAAGATGTGCAGACATTGTTCTAACCCCCATCTCCACCTTCAGACTGCCCTAGCCTTCCAGGTTCAACCTACTCTTCTTTTTTTTTTTGGTCTTTTTGAGATAGGGTCTCCCTGTAGCCTCAGCTGTCCTGGAACTCACTCTGTAGACCAGGCTGGCCTTGAAGTCACAAATGTCCGCCTGCCTCTGCCTCCCAAGTGCTAGGATTAAAGGCATGCGCCACCATGCCTGGCTTATTTTTCCATTTTTTAAAAGTCTTTCTGGGGCTGGAGAGATAGCCTAGCAGTTAAGAGTGCCGACCAGTCTTACAGAGGACTGGGTTCGATCCCCAGCACCCACATGGTGGCTGAGAACTGTCTGAAACTCCAATTCCAGAACTCCAGTTCCAGGAGAATCCGACACCCTCTTCTGACCTCTGCGGCATTGCACAACATGGGTGCACAGACCTACATGCAGACAGTACATTCATACACATACAGAAATTTTAAAAAAATTTTAAAAAAGTCTTTCTGAATGATGCTTTAGATTTTAAATGATTTCAAGAAGAGAATACCCACCTCATGCATTGATCCCAGTCTAACACACCAAATATAGTCATTTTTTAAAGACAATTGAGAGATTTATCTATGATGTAGGCAAGAGATGACTGTGAGCACTACAGTGGACTGTATTGTCTGATGGTAACATTGCAGTGATTTAAGAAAACATTCACTTTTTTTAGATTTCGATTTTTATCCTATGTATATGATTTTTTTGCCTGCATGTATGTAAGTACATCTGTGTCATACAATGCCTGCATGTATGTAAGTACATCTGTGCCATACAATGCCTGCATGTATGTAAGTACATCTGTGTCATACAATGCCTGCATGTATGTAAGTATATCTGTGTCTCATACAATGCCCATGGAAGCAAGAAGAGGCCATTAGAATCCCTGGAATTGGAGTAACAGACAGTTGTTAGCCACCATGTGGGTACCGGGAACTGAACCCAGGTCCTCTGCAAGAGCAGCCAGTGCTCTTAACCTCTTAGCCATCTCTCCAGTCCCAATGTACACACTTTTTAAACATGCAGTAAAAACACAAGGGTAACATCACCTTATGCCTCGATCGAATGTGGTATAAAATGATTGACACAGAAAAAGAGAAAAATGAAGAAAGTATGCGAAACATTAATAGCCAATGAGTCAAGTGGGAGATTTTATTGAATTATTCTCTCTACAAAAATTATCAGTGTCCAAAAAGTTAACTAAAGTTACTCTGTCCCAATTTCCTCCAGAGTTGTGTAGTGTAATTATCCCAACTGGTCACAGTGACACCCTCCCCTCCCAAATTAGTATTTATACCCGATGACAGACTTCCAAGGACTTCTAGTTTGAGACCATGACCTGCCTTAAACAAGAGGATCCTGTGGGAGCTGGAGGAAAACTTTTTTTTATTAATTTTATTTATTTCTGTATGTGTATGAATGTACTGTCTGCATGCAAGTTTGTGCACCCGTGTCGTGCAATGCCGCGGAGGTCAGAAGAGGGTCTCGGATTCCCCTGGAACTGGAGTTCTCCTGGAATTGGAGTTTCGGAAGGTTCTTGACCGCCATGTGGGTGCTGGGGATCGAAACCGGGTCCTCTGCAAGAGCGGTCGGCGCTCCTAACCGCTAGGCCATCTTTTGAGCTTCGTGAAAAGACACACATGGCAGCCGAGAGCCGTCTCACTAGGCCAGGAACCCAGCAAGGTCAAGTGCGAATTATTAATGGTTGCAGGAAAAAGTGGAAGAGGGCAGTTCCCAGAGAAGCGGAAGATGCCATGATCAGAGGGGGCAGCTGTCCTTTGCTGCAATCCCACCCAGCAATAGGAAGTACACCCTTCTCCACATTCAAGGTTAGTGCTTCACACTGCACAGGAGGAATCTGTTCTATTACTGTTGTAACCAATTAGATCTCAGAGATCCTGACCCGAAGGCCTAACCTTTTCATCACACAGAACCAAAAGGCAGATTTTTATCTCCCCTGTGTCCAGAAAACCCAAGTTTCAACACTTCAGTTTTCTGCCATTAGGTCTTAGTTTTATGTTGTAGTAATAGTTATGTTTTGTACATTGTATGGATTACCTTGAAATGTTTTGATACATTTATAGGTTACAAGGAAAGGAACAACTTTAAACACTTCAGATTATAACAAGGCAAAAGCCCCCCTCAGTGATTAGCACTTAATTAATGAGAATTTTTATTTTTTATTATTATTTATTTTATGTGTATGAGTGTGCTATTGCCTGCATGTGTGGAAGTACACCCATGTTGTGCAATGCCCTTGGAAGTCAGAAGAGGGTGTCAAATCCCCTGAAACTGGAGTTACAAAAGGTTGTTAGCTACCACGTGGGTTCTGGGACTTGAACCTGGGTCCTCTGCAAGAGCAGTCAGTGCTCTTAATCACTGAGCCACCTCTCCAGTCCCCATAAGAGTACTTTTTTTTAATTTTTATTTATTTTTTATGTGTATGAATGTGCTGTCTGCATGTAAGTTTGTGCACCCATTTTGTGCAATGCTGCGGAAGCCAGAAGAGGGTGTCAGATTCCCCTGGAACTGGAGTTAAAGATGGTTCTCAGTCACCATGTGGGTGCTGGGGATCAAACCCGAGTCCTCTGCAAGAGCAGTTGGTGCTCTTAATCGCTAAGCCATTTCTCCAGCCCCGAAAGTACTTTTAATATACTTATTGTATTAGGAATTGTTTAGTTTAAACTATCAGAGCTCTTTTGCCTGCTTTCTGGACCTTGGTCTAGTCCCCAGCTAAGATGCCTGTCCCATGAGAGTACATGAACTTCAACTTCTAAGGAGAATGCATCCCAAAAGTGTACTATTGCACAACTTGGATTTCTGGCAGAAAAGAAAATGAAGTACATAGAAAATAGAATGAGCACAGCCATGAACAGGCATACACATGTACCTCACACTTCCATGTGAACTGCGGTGAAGTCCCCCACAAAGGCAATCTGCTGACTAGAGTGGATGAAATAGCGGAGAGGATATGGCTGATGAGGAAGCCCCAGACAGCCATTTTTGCCTTCATGAAAGCTGGGTAAACCTGACAGTTGGAGTTGGCTTTTCCAGATGGGGCAGCAAATCAAAGACTTTTCTGGACACAAGAGCTGAGAATCTTTACATGCAAAGGCTTTATTCCCAGCCCTAACTACAAAACAAAAACATTCCATTCCCCTATGATTTTTCAATAAATTCCAAATAGACCTCGCTTCCGTCCCACCCGACGGGCCTCTTTATCCAGCACTGAGGGGCAGGGAAGCTGTCTGTCCCAGCATCCCCTGGCATTCATGCAATCCAGACACTTGTAATTAAGCAACCTTCCCCCTCACCCTGGGATGGATGTTCTACAACCTATATAAACGCAGAGCTATCTGGAGGGTACAGGTACCCGCTACTCCTCTCCACTGGCCCCAGCACATCCAAAGAAGCCACCATCTGCCATTGCTTGGCTTTGTAAACAGACAGCATTTCTGGCACTTGCAGTCTGAAGGGATTCAGGAGGACAGATGTATCCACATGATCTATGACAGACACAGCTTCAGAAAGGGCTGGTGTTAATATTTAATATGATTTGAATAACTGCCCTGTTTGTCTCACTTAGCGTGGCAGGCACCAGTGGGCTGCGTGTCTCCCTGGGTGTGTGACAGAATGAAGCTTGTTGAAAATGCTCAGTCAGCAAGATGTTCAATAATGCAGACATGAAATTCAGATTTGCTTTGAGAAATTATATTACACTTGTTATGCATGACTTAGGGAGATCCCAAAGTGCTGAGTACACAGAATGCATTGTGTGCGGGATGGTTACAACTGCCACAGAAATCTACCTATGTGGTTTGAGTCTGTGTTGATAACAAGAACCAAGGACAGGTCTGAGATTTAAAGCAATCATAAATAAAGAATTTTATTAAACTATGACACTCACTTCCTAGTCAAGGCCTCAAGGGCAGGAGAGATAAGTAAGGACATCCTTCATCTTCCAGGGCCACCTTCTGCCTCTCCACTGTGCCCCCCACCCTGCTGGGCATCCCCTCATCCTCCCTGCAGAACTCAGGTCCATAGCAGATTCCCCATCACTATTATTGCTCCACTCTCGAGCCCTGCAATTCACACATTCCTCCAGGAACTTTTCCTGAGGTCCGCCTGTGTGACGTGAACGCCTCCTTCCAGGGGCTTCATCTAATAGCTCTTTAGAAAGGGGCAAACCAATTGCAAGTTCCCTGGAAAATCATGCTAGACCAGTGCTTGGTCTACTGATGGGGACCAGAAGTCACCTGAAGCAATTTAAGACAACTGGACAGAAGGAGAATTGAGTCAGACCTCTATATTTGGGAGAACACCTGTCCTAAGTACCATTCAGAGGCACAGGGGTGGGGATAGTGCCAGAGGAAATAACACGCAGGGGATTCACTGCACTTCATAACTATTTTTCCCACTCCTGTGTCACCTGAGGCACACCAGAGCATGACAAGCAAACTCCAGGACCTAAGGCCCCAGGCCGGTCCTGGGTGTCATGCCTGAAGGGCGGTGCCACCGCACTGCTGAAACCTGGGTTCCTCTCTTGTCTCATCCGGATCGTGATAGGAGCCTGGCTGTAGTCACACCCTTTCTCCATCCCTCCTCCTATAGCTTGAATGCGAAATATTCCCCATAGGCTTATGTGTTCAAATGACTGGTTCTCAGCTAGTGTCGCTGTTTGGGGATGTTAGGAAACCTTTGGGACATGGTATCTTGTAGGCCCCTGGGGGCAGGACGTAGAAGGTTGGAGTCATGTCTGGTTCTGATCTGGCTCTCTGTGCTCTGTCTTCTCTGATGGGAAGGCCCACGGTGCTCTCTGTGCTCTGTCTTCTCTGATGGGAAGGCCCACGGCTGTACTCCATGTTCTGTCTACTCTGGTGGGAAGGCCCACGGCTGCTCTCTGTGCTCTGTCTTCTCTGATGGGAAGGCCCACGGCTGCACTCCGTGTTCTGTCTACTCTGATGGGAAGGCCCACGGCTGCACTCCGTGTTCTGTCTACTCTGATGGGAAGGCCCACGGTGCTCTCTGTGCTCTGTCTTCTCTGGTGGGAAGGCCCACGGTGCTCTCTGTGCTCTGTCTTCTCTGATGGGAAGGCCCACGGTGCTCTCTGTGTTCTGTCTACTCTGGTGGGAAGGCCCACGGTGCTCTCTGTGTTCTGTCTACTCTGGTGGGAAGGCCCACGGTGCTCTCTGTGTTCTGTCTTCTCTGGTGGGAAGGCCCACGGCTGCACTCCGTGTTCTGTCTACTCTGATGGGAAGGCCCACGGCTGCACTCCGTGTTCTGTCTACTCTGATGGGAAGGCCCACGGCTGCTCTCTGTGTTCTGTCTTCTCTGATGGGAAGGCCCACGGTGCTCTCTGTGTTCTGTCTTCTCTGGTGGGAAGGCCCACGGCTGCACTCCGTGTTCTGTCTACTCTGATGGGAAGGCCCACGGCTGCACTCCGTGTTCTGTCTACTCTGATGGGAAGGCCCACGGCTGCTCTCTGTGTTCTGTCTACTCTGATGGGAAGGCCCATGGTGCTCTCTGTGTTCTGTCTACTCTGGTGGGAAGGCCCACGGTGCTCTCTGTGTTCTGTCTACTCTGGTGGGAAGGCCCACGGTGCTCTCTGTGTTCTGTCTACTCTGGTGGGAAGGCCCACGGCTGTGTTCTGTCTACTCTGGTGGGAAGGCCCACGGCTGTGTTCTGTCTACTCTGGTGGGAAAGCCCACGGCTGCTCTCTGTGTTCTGTCTACTCTGGTGGGAAGGCCCACGGCTGCTCTCTGGGCAGTGTTTCCTGCTGACCTGCTTCCTCTGCAATGGTGGACTTGAATCCCTGAGATTCAGGACTTCATAGAAAAACATTCTGAGAAAATCAAGAACAGATCTCAAGGTACAGTATGCTCTATGCAGACCACAAGGGTCCCCAGTTGCAGAAAACCGGAAGTCCTCTAAAACTGCCTCTGACCTTATCTGCCGTGGAAACTGCTGCTGCTCCTTATCTGAGACAGCTACTAATCCTATCACTCAATCAACCTGGAACAACCACTCCCAAAACTCGGGAGGGGAGGTCTGTTTAAGACAGCCTATTGCTCAAGATAGCCGTCCTGCTTGAGAGAGCAGCTTCTGGAGAACGAGCTGCATCCATTTCCTCTACATGATCTCTAACTCCCCCTACACAGTACATTGGCTTCCGTCCCCTGGGAAGGTTCCTGACACTCATTCTCGTCCTGCTGAAGGTCTGGGAACAGCCCATTTTCCCTAGCCCACTTTCATTCTGCTGTCTACATTCTAACAGGGTCCAACTGTAATACCTTGCTATTCACAGAATACGAAATGACTCACTTCGACCCATTTGAGAATCATGTTTCAAATATTTCTTTAGTTGTTGGCATTTTTTTTAGACTGAGGTAGGCAAACAGCATGTCTCTCTGGGAGTTTATCAAAATCTCAGCTTGTAGAAAATGCCCAATCAGAAGGAATTTCACTAATGCAGAAAGATATACAGCTACTATTAATATAGACCAGAAAACTCCTGTGCCCACCAGGGCTCACATGGGGCAAGGAAGGCTGTTGGAGGTGAGGCTCATAAGGAATGTGGCACAGGCACCGTGTGTAGACACCACCCACCAGCTCTAACCACTGAGCTCACTCACCCGTGATTGCATCACAACGAAGGCCTCTCCAGTGGTACCGGGACAACTCTGCTGAACCTCAGGTCCCTTCTGGTAGCACAAATCACCTAGTCATAAGTGGGTGTATGGTGTATCTCCGCCTAAGTTCTCCAGAGCAACAGAATCCAAAGAATATATAGATAAACAGAAAGAGATTGATTATGAAGGACTGACTGACACACTGTGGTAGCTGATACTTCTCAGCCTACTGTGATAGATACTGTTTTATTTATGCACACATTCATCTGTTTAATTATTTTGGTTTTAATATGTTAGTGTGATGATGTCCCTCAAAGGGCTTGTAATTTCCAAGTCATGCTGTCGCCTGGGTAAGTTTGAACAGTACTGGGAAAGAATACTTTTCCTTCATAGGCCCTTGGCCTCCATCAGTGAAACAGCACACTGGGCTCTGGCAGTCCTGCCTCTAAGAGAGTCGAGGACAGAATCCAAAGTACCCAGCTGCTCAAAGCCGCTGTTTCAGATTTCCGCTGCCCGCTGTGACAGGGCTGAGATCTGTCTCCAGAAGCTGCAGCTAGTTAGCTGCACAGTCTAAAAACAGACCTACAGCTCTCTGACTTGCCTGAGGAGCTTTGAAGAGGTAGAATGTGGCCCCTTAGGGAAAGGATGTCTTTGGACAAAGATTGAGATTTTTTTTTTCACATAAATTTATTTTTATTTTTTTAACAAATCTAGACCCGTGTTCCCGCCCATTCCCCCACCTCGCCAGAGCTCATGCATTCTGCCAAACATGCTTTTCAAGAGATTGAGATTGTAAGGACACTCGGGTTGATTTATACCTCAAGCCTTATGAAAATAATCAATATTCAACCAGCACTCAATGATTACATCATTTGTTTGATTCAAACTATATTTCAGAGATAGCAAGGTGGTCAAGAGAACTGAAAACAGACCAACATGAATTGATTATTATATTAATTTTAATTTTCGTTTATCTGAAAAATGTACCTCTGCATCCTTTTGGAAGAGGAGTTTTTTAACTAACATTTTAAAAGCCAGTAACTGGGGCCAGTGAGATTGGCAGGTACTTTCTACGCAGTCCAGACAACCTGTGTTTGCTTCCTAGGATCCATGGTGGGAGGAGAGAAGCGACTCCTGAGAGTGGGCCTGTGACTCACTCATGAACACTGCGGCACACTCCTGACTGTACACACACACACACACACACACACACACACACACACACACTGATAATAATAATAATAATAATAATAATTTTTTAAATAAGCCATTAATTGATGGGTTCCCTTTCTACATTTTCAAACAACTTTTACATGTCTGTGACATGCATTTCTGTTGATGCACTGTTATATTATTGGACTTGAATCTAAGGACATACACACTAGATAAACGGTACATTCTGAATGTGATGAAATATTTGGCTGAGCAGAAGTAAAATTACAGTGCCACCTTCAGGAAACTGAACATCTTTCTGTATAAAGCACTACAAAATCACAGTGTCAGGACACCCCAAAATGTTGCTTGTTCTGAAGATAAATTTCTCCTCTTGGTTATGAAAAGAAGAGGTGACACCAAAGATCAAGCAGAGGGAAGCTCTTTGCGATGACCTGTAACATAATCTTTAGATGAACACAGAGACTCTTAAGGATTTACTGTTCTTGAAGCCAGAGAGGATGTGATTTCCTTGTTTTATAGCTGTTTACTTTATGAACAATGGCTACCAGGAAAAATTAAAAAAGAAAAGTCAAAGTTGTGTGCATTGTGAGGGAGCTAGCTGCCTCTTTTTCCTGAGCCTTCTCTGGGCTGATAAAACTAGCAGAAAGGGGCTGGAGAGAGGGCCTAGCGATTAAGAGTGCCAACTGCTCTTGCAGAGGACCCAGGTTTGATCCCCAGCACCCACATGGCGGCTTAGAACCATCTGTAACTCCAATTCCAGGAGAACTCCAGTTCCAGGGGAATCCGACACCCTCTTCTGACCTCCGCGGCATTGCACAACACAGGTGCACAAACCTATATGCAGACAGTACATTCAAACACATAAAAAACAAATAAAATAAAAAAAAAAAAAACTAGCAGACAGCCAGGCATGGTGGTGCCCACCTTTAATCCTAGCACTTGGGAGGCAGAGGCAGGCGGATCTTTGTGAGTTCAAGGCCAGCCTGGTCTACAGAGTGAGTTTCAGGACAGCTGGGGCTACACGGAGACCCTGTCTCGAAAAGACCAAAAAAAAACAAAAAAAAAAAAAAAAAAACCTAGCAGAAAACACACATGGTTCAGGAAGCTGGATACTGGTCTAGTAGGACTTTGTGCTGATGAAATGTGATGTTCACAAGGGAGAGAAATATGCATTTGGTTTGGCTCTAGGAAGACCATCACTGCAGAATTGTTTGGATCTAATATGAATATAACTCCCAAGGGTTTATGTATTGAGATGTAATTCATATCGTGAGCTAGCGAGAGAATGTAAACTGACTGGGAGGTGATCGGGATTAGATTAAATCATCAAGATGAAGCCCCTCACTAGAAGACTTCTTCATAAGAAAGGGAGAAAGATTTCCAGGTGTGGTGGTGCACGCCTTTAATCCTAGAAAGGAGGCAGAGGCAGGCGGATCTTTGTGAGTTCAAGGCCAGCCTGGTCTGCAGAGTGAGTTCCAGGACAGCTGGGGCTACAGGGAGACCCTGTCTTGAAAAGACCAAAAAAAAAAAAAAAGAAAGGGAGAAAGACCAGAGGAGACACCTCCCTATTCTTACCATGTGGTGCTCTGTGCTGCCCCAGGACTCAGCAAGAAGACTGTCCCTAGATGCAAGCCTTTCATCTTACACCTCAGCCAAAAGCTGAAGTAAGCCTTTTAAAGTTATTAGTGACCTGTCCTTGTGGGTCACTAATAACTCATTATAGAAACATGAAAAGAATTCACCCAGAGACCCAGAAAGACTTAAGAAATTCAGGTAATACAGGCTGGACTTCAGAGAAACAGACTAAAGCTAGAAAGGAGTTCATTATACAGATGTGAAAACTGAGGCTTAGGGAAGATGGTAGACTCGTCAGACTTCCACAAAGCAGCAACGTTAATTGGTAGGAGCTTGGAAATAATCTCATACTCAGGTCTAACACTTCCTCTGCACACTGACTGAAGCTGGGGAACAGTGGCCATCCCATGATCCTCTCTTCTCACTTGAACCTGGTTGTGCATCTCCACACTTAGCCAGGAGTCCAAGGGTACCAGAGAACATGCCTAAGCCCTGCCCCCCACTGCTAGGTCACAGGCCAGGTACCTTGGACACTGAACTTCCCGATCCAAGCCCTAAGCTCCTAGGGCCTGAATAGAACATCCAAACAGCACGTGAGGTATGACCATTGGTGACAGAAGAGCACGATGGTGCTTGAATCTGGATAGGGGGACTGCAGTTTTGACACATCTGCAAGCAAGTCACGCAGTTAAGAGAGAAATCAGAAAAGGGCTGAGAAGGGTCATCAGGCCAAGGACTAGCATCTGCGGCAGACTCAGCACACTACAGTGTTCTCCTTTAGAGCCCTCGGGGGTCTAAACCAGCGTGATGGATGGGTCACTCATATAATTTCAATACTCAGGAGCAGAGCAGGAAGATTACTGTCAGAATGAGACTGTCTCAAAAAACCAAACCCAAACAAAACCAACCAAACAAAACCAACCCCAGTAGAGTCTAAAAATTCTGAATTTGAACCAGGTGCTTCAGAGCAGTAAGATTTCTCTGTTAAGGTAGCAGGGTACATCACATTTTACACAACTTTCCTGGGTTTTTTGTTTATAAATTTTAAATATTTTGATACATTTGTACTTTTTCCCTAGGCCCAGAAAACCAGGGGAAAACTGACTCTTCAAGATATTTATTCAAAAGACATCATCAGAAACACAACGCTTTGGTACAAAGGTGATATTTAAAGTGTATTTTCTTAGATTCCCCCCCCCAAAAAAATCCATTGTTATAAACACCCAATATTAAAAGATGTATTAACTAAATTATGTTCTTCCTTAAATGCAAGCTCTCTCGAGGACTTTAGGCTTGAGTGATAGAAGGCGGGGGAAGGGACAGTTGTGGGAAGCTGTAGGGAGTTGCAAAGAGGATTTTCATTTCAGATGGGTGATGCTTGAGATGCCTGTAAACAAGCAGGGAGCTGGTTGTACCAATCGAGGACACAGGGCTTCAGAGAGAAATTTGGGATTCAGAAAGATGGAATTATCATATAACAGTACTGAAGGGATTTTACCTGCAAACAAAACAATATAAAGCATATACAATCATAGGGATGGAAATAATAGCTACATATGGTAAATCTCTGAAGATAGAAAAGAGATCACTTTCAAGTACAAAATGTTCCTGTACTGGGGGATATGGAAAAGTACAGGCAACAAACACCACAAATAATGTCTGAGAAGTAGAAGGAAAATCAGGATTGTACAAAGGGCAAAAGAATAGTGAACTTAGAGTAGTTGCCTGCCAAATGATGTTGAGAAATGAAGAGACGGACAGGACAGCACTTGGTGAACCTTGGAGGAGGTGGGTGAACTCTGGTGGCCTGGAAATGGCAGTCGCTCCCCTATGGCATTGATAGAAAGAAGGCAGATTGCAGCATGTTCAAGAGTAAATTAAGAGCACACATGAAAAGAGGGTGGGTGTAACATGATCAGCCCCCTCTTTTTCTTTTAAAGTACTTTGGAGAACTTTATTTCTTGCTGTGTGTTATCTCCTACACATGTATATGGTAACTCCAACATCTGAGGTCTTTAGGGTATGAGGACTACTTGTCACCTCTTGGCAATAGTTCATGACTGCTCTGCACTTTGTTATGACTTCCTACTGTCAGGACTGTCATGACCTAACTAAATAATAGGAATCCAAAGTAGCCTAGAGTGTGGTAGATTCCTTGTCCTAGTTAGTGTTCCCTGTAGGCTTAACCGAGCCTAGACTCATCAGAGAAGAGTTCAGTTGGGTAACTGTCTCTCTCAGGTTGTTCTGTGGGCATGTTGGTGCAATCTGCCTTCTTAATTTGTTAATTGACATAGGAGGCCCAGCCCACTGTGTGTGGTACCATTCCCTAGGCAGGGGGTCCTGGGATGTATAAGAAAGCTAGCTGGCCATGAGCCTACGGACCCGTTAAGCAGCATTCCTCCATGGCTTCTGCTTCGAGCTCCTGCTTGAGCTGGGGACCTGGACTCCCCTCAGTGATGAACT
>VZQC01010358.1:791166-831166 GCA_009823505.1 Rhizomys pruinosus | reverse complement strand
TGAACTTTCCATCATATTTTCTCTGGGATCTAAGACACCTAGCCAAATAGTATCTCACTGTCATCAAGGAAAGGCTGAGTCCTATAAATACCTAAAACCTTGGATGATCAAGGCAGTCAGGGGCAGCAACACTGGTAAGATATCACCAGAGACAGACGGCCGAGAGCAGAGGGAGGATCGACAACTTGCCTGAGCAGGGCATTCAGGCCCAGTGAGCATCAGAGGGTGTGCAGGAAAGAAGACAGTCAGCAATACGACAAATTGGCCAGAAGGGTGTTCTACACAATATGCGATTCTGACCTGGACGTGGCCACCTATAATCCCACATTTGGGAGCTAAGATAGAAGAATTACCTTGAGTTCAAGGCTAGCCTGGGCTACAGAGTGAGACTGAGGTAGGGCTTGGGACGAGGGATGGTAATCTAGGGAGTCACTGAGTTCATTCTGTAGGAAGCACAAAGAATTGGCCATCTCGGAAAGGTAGAAGATGGATGGGCAGGAAAAAAGGACGGGTGGCAAGCAGGGGCAGTGGCGGACTGTGAGGGGGGCCTGGTGTGGAGAGGGGCGAAAACAGCAGTAGCTAGTCAGAGAAATAGGAAGGGGGGCCACTACCATGGCAACCACAGACGCAGCAGAGAGGAGGGAGTGCATGGGCTCAAGAGGCCAAGGAGTGGCAGAGATCCCCAAGCAGGAAAGCACTAGGACAGGCCCCAGAGAGCAGGGTCAGACCGCAGGGAGTTTCAGGCACAGAGAATGAGAAAACGAAAGCGAAAGAGAAAGAAGGCAAAAAAGACAAACACTGTTGCAGACCGGTAGCTCTCCTCGGAATGGGAGAGCCAGGCCTCCCCAGGAGCTCTGCTCCAGCATTTCACAGGCTCCTGCCCCCCACCCACCCACCTAACTCCCTCCGTTCTCCGTCATGGAGTTGCCCGGGGTACCCTCTGTTGGCAGGCTCCCTTTTCCCTAATGGCAGGCTTTTTAATTCTGACCTTGGGAACCTTCGTGAGTATAACAATTCTCCTGGACCATTATCAAATATAACTGTTGCAAAAAGCAGCCCTGGGCACAAGAACCAGCCCTTTTTAAAGAGGCCCTTTTCTCCCAATCCGCCTCAATTTCCCTGGCTCTCCCTCAAGACCTTGTCTCAAAAAAACAATAAACAGATAAACAGATTCTAAAATCTGGAGCCAGAATTGTTTAGGCTCGATCTCAGTTCCACTCATCAGTTGTGGCATCTTGGATAAATCTTGGTTTTTCTTCGCTCTAAAACGGCAAAAACAGCACCACCTATCTCAAAAGTATGCACAGAGTCAAAAACAAATGAATGTTAAACTTGCTAGCCACATGTCAGTCATACAGCAAGTGGCCTCACAACCCTTGCCTCCTCTTGAATACATCTGGTCTGTGATGTTAAGGCACCTTCTGGCTCCCTCTCTTTGACTATGACCTGTTCCCAGCCTGTCGATCCACGGGAGCATGCAGTGTGAGCTCTGGAAGCACCACTAACGAAGCAACCCTTTCCTAGTTGCAACCTGTGTGCTCTCCGGGACAAATGCATTAAAGGGGAAATGAGCCACTCCCTGCACCCCTCTTCCCAGAAGACCATGGGCTACAGCAACAGCAGCAGCAACAAAATTATCCTTCACCCAGCTTTCCTGTGGTGGGACTGTCAGTTGATCATCTGGACCAGTGTAATCTGATACACACGGTAGAGTAAAGCACTGGGCTGCGTCAATCTGTTTTCCAGGGTGAAAATGTACAGCAATTATAGAGTCAAAAGCGAGCATATACACATGATAAATAGTGTACTTCAGGGGTACTTCAGAATGCAAAGAGTAGTCGTCATGGGTTTATTCATTGTCCTTTGTTTGACAGATGCTTCTAACTACTTAGTAATAAACAGTGAACAATTTTTCCCCTTTTTATGTTGGAAACACCCTGATAATATTTCTCTTTTTTATAGGGAAATATAGATAATTTAGCTTCAGTGTTAACATGTTTGGCATCATTAAACAGCATTAAAAGTAGAAAGATAGAAAGCAAAGAACTGGGCTCATCCATACATTTATCATAGGTGAGAAAGGAAATACACTTAATATAATCATGTCAATGTAAGGAAATGATGTGACCACAACCAAATGACTGAGGAACAGGAGACAGAAATGCAACCCAAAGGCAGATCTAAAGGACCCTGAGCCAGCCAGCGTGGAGGCACAGGGGAAAGGCTTTGGTAAGCTGTCCTCCAGATCGGGCCTCTCAGCCTTAGCAACATTGTTTTCAAGGCCAAGGACGTCTTTGTTTGGTGCTGCTCTGTGAATTATTTCTTTTTAACAGCAAAACTGGCATGTACTCATTACATGCCAGCAGCATCGCCCCCCCCCCCCCGTTAGAGCATCAGAAATGTCTACATCTACTGCCAAATATCTATACAGGGGTGAAATCACCCCTGAGTGAAAATCATTATCCTGGGGAAATGGCTAGAAATCCAATGTTCAGACTCTGCCCACTCCTGGTGAAGCCTTTAAAATTTCTTTAGTGCAGAACCCAATAATCTGCACAGTAGTGCCCCCCCCCCGCCGTAATGACGCACACAATGGAGAGCCCCACTCTGCAGAACCCAGTAATCTGCCTAGTAGTGGCCCCCCGCCGTAATGACGCACACAATGGAGAACCCCACTCTGCAGAACCCAGTTATCTGCATAGTAGTGCCCCCCCCATGGTAATGACACACACAAATGGAGAACCCCACTCTGCAGGCAGGAGATGGGTGACAGGCTCACCGGAAACAGAAGCTCGGATTTCCTTTCACCTCCCAGGAACTGAGCTCATCGACCAGACTCCCCACTGTCAGCCTGATTTTTCACTCCTACCTTTTAAATATTTCAGTCTTCCAGTGAAAGTTCTCTGTAACCTCTGCCAAACTGGTCATTCTCCATTGTGGATCCTAGGGTCCTGAGACCATCAACCCTTTCTCTGTGCATTTCCAAGAAAGCTGATTATATTGGTTACTTTTCTGTTGCTGTGATAAAATATCATGACCAAAAGCATGGTAAGAAGAGAAGAGTTTATTCTGGCTTATTGTTGCAGAGGGAGAGAAGGAGGGAGGGAGGGAGGGAGGGAGGGAGGGAGGGAGGGAGAGAGGCGGGAAAGAAGAGAAGCGAAACAGTGGTCACATCTTGCACCACAGATGCCATGGAGAGTGACCTAGAAATGGAGCTAGGCTATGGACTCTAGAAGGTGCCTCTCCCCCCCCCCCGCGCCCCACCATACCTCATAAACCTCCCCCAACAGTGCTGCCAACTGGAAACCAATTGTTCAAATACCTGAGCCTATGGGAGACAGTTAACCAAACCACCACACTGATGAGATCTCAGAGCCAGGCGCTTTCCTTTCCATCCTTTCTCTGTTGTCAGTTCCTGCCTCTCTCATTGCCTTTCTGGCATCTGCTAAGTTGTGAGGAGACAGGACAGCACCTTGTCTGAGAGTTCAGATCCTGGCATCAGACTCCCTGGGGGTCCTAATGTGGGTCTTCCACTTGTTAGCTGTGGGCGTCTGGACAAGTCACTTAAGTCGTCTGAAGAACTGGACTAAATGGTACTTTATTCTGGTGATGGCTAATTATTGGCTGTCAACTTGACTGGGTCTGGAATTAGCTGAAATGAGTAAATCTAACCAAATCAGATTTTTTGACGCCAGAAGACCCACTGTAAACGTGGGTGTTACCTTCTGATGGCAGCCTATATAAAGGCCATGGCAGAAGGGAGTGTTGCCTTTGTGCCCACTTGCCTTCCATCTCACGGGTGGTTTCACCTTCCTGCTGGGGCATTCGTTCACTGACAGTAGAACCAAATCCTTCTGATTCCGACATAGACTGAAGACTAGTGGATCTCCTGGAACCCCTCAGGCCTTCAGCGCCAGATTGGGGCTGCTGAGACATTCAGCCTCATGGACTGAGCAACTGCCTGGTTCTCAGCCTCTCCAGTATGGCGCAGCCATTGTTGGACTACTCCCACTCTATCCTGTATGAAGATCTGTGAGCCAATGCATGCAAAGAGCCTAGAGAGGGTTGCCACTGAATACATGAGATGAACACGTGTTTACTTCCACATCTTACAACCCAGATGAAAGCGATTATTTTTTTCTTTCTTTTTTTTTTTTTTTTTTTTTTTTTTTTTTTTTTTTTTTGAGACAGGGTCTCCCTATAGCCCCAGCTGGCCTAGAACCCGCTGGAGACCAGGCTGGCCTTGAACCCACAGAGATCTGCCTGCCTCTGCCTCCCAAGTGCTAGGATTAAAGACAGTTCTGAGCCACCATGTGGGTGCTGGGAATCAAACCCAGGTCCTCTGCTAGAGCAGTCAGTGCTCTTAACTGCTGAGTCATCTCTTCAGCCCCCAAAGTGATTATTAAGAGGAGGTAGAACGATGAGAATTAGAGTTGGAAGAAAAGAACGTGTCTCAGCCGCTCAGCACCTGCATAGCATGCACACAGTCCCCAGCTGGGGCCCCAGAAATGCAAGAAAACAACATAATAAATAATGCCACCACCTTTACTGTCTGAGACTTGCAGCTGAGATCATTCTGGAAGCAGCGATATCAGAGAAGCAGCTCACACTGCACTGTGGAACTGACTGAAGGTTTAGGAATGGATGGGACAAAGAACGTCGGGAGAAACCAAACCGGGCAAAGTAAGTTCACCTGCTGAATGCCAAGCTTCCTTTCTACCCCACTCCCAGATTCCTCCCAACCCAGCTCCTGGAAAGTGATCCAGCCAGGCTCCTGCTCTCTCCTAGGCAGAGAGTTGAAAAGGAAATTTCTCAACCCTTACAGATTTAAATTTCCAGATACCTAAAAGCAGCTGAAAATGGCCTACACCAGAAGTGGTCATACGTCAGAGCCACACGTCAGAGCCACACATCCACAAAATTCAGTCAGGGAAATAAGTACCATGCACAAACACCCAGAGGCAGAGATCTCCATGGCTTCAGACCTTATGAAAGCAACATCAGGAGCATTGCCTGCAGATGTGACACCAAAGTGGTTCCCAGCCTAGAACTGTACACAGAAAACTCAGTGTGAGGCACTGCAAATATTTTTGGGCTGGCAGAATCACGGTCACACTTTAGAGTGGCAGTCCTGCCAGCAGTCCTTCATTCTTGCCCGTTAAGCAGGGGTGAATTACTATGCTCGTCGCTGGGACAAGAAACAACTTCAAAGAGGAATTATTTGTTTTGGCTCACAGCTCGAGAGGGTTCCACGTTCGCTTGGCTCCATGTACTTAGGCACATGGTAGTGAGAGCGTGTGGCAGACTGTTCTGCATTTCTGAACAGGGAGCAAAGAAAAAGGATGTATGAAGGGGCCCACGGCAAGACACCGCCCAACGGCACAGCCCCTGAGGTGAGCTTCCTCCAAAGACTCCGCGTCCTATTTTTTACCACCTCCTAATGACGGTATCATATTATGAAACCCCCAATGGATTCATTGACTGCATTACAGCCCTCATGAGCTAATCGTCTCTGGGCATCCCCCAAAGTGTACTTCACTATGCACCAGGCGTTTCTGAGCCTAAGTTTCTGAGCATAATCCAGGCCATGAGAGTCTAGACCTGAGCTTATACAGCACCTTAACAAAGGAAAAATAAAGCAGGAAAGGGAGGGGTGGGGTTTTAGGGGAAGCCAACAGTGGAACAGTAAATATGTGAGGAAACTAACGGAAGAAAAGGGTTCGTGGTGCAGATTACTCCCATGCTGACTTGGGGCAAAGAGTCTATAGCCTATTTTAGGTGAAATGTGGGAGGGAACAAAGAGCTTCCTTCTGGCCATTCTCTACTATTCCTCAACTGCCTCCAGCTCAGAACATCCTCTGCCAAAGTGGCTCACTTTGGTGTGGCATATTTCTGACTCCATCCAATAGGACATGAAGAAATTGCCCAAAGCCCTACTCTCTATTCCCTATGCCTTTAAATTGACCAGCTGCCCTCCTATAAAAAATGCACAAGCATAAACTCCCTAACTTGGTCAAGGAAGTTAGGAGGGCAAAGGAGAAGGAATGACCTTTTTTTTTTGGTCTTTTCGAGACAGGGTCTCCCTGTAGCCCCAGCTGTCCTGGAACTCACATTGTAGACCAGGCTGGCCTTGAGCTTACAAAGATCCGCCTGCCTCTGCCTCTGCCTCCCAAGGGCCTTTCTGTTGAGAGCTCAGAACCTTTATGACATTCAGAACCTGAGTCACTCCCAGAGAAGGCAGGTCAGTTTCACATGACTAGCCCAGAGACATGGGAGCCCAGACTCTGATGTGTGCTTATGTGGAATGCTTACATACGTGGCCATTCTAGTTTCTCTTCGATTGCTGTGACCAATAAATACCAGCTTGGGTTGGAAAGGGTTTATTCAGCTCACATCTCCTGGGTTCATCACTGAGGAAGCCAAAGGTAGGAACTCAGGGCAGGAACCTGGAGACAGGAGCTGAAGCCTGTGCTTCAGCTGCTTACTGGCCTGCTCCCCGACCTATGCGCAACCCGCTTTCTTATACAGTGCAGAACCACCTACCCAGGGGTGGCATCACCCACAGTGGGCTGAGCGCTCCCACATCACTCAACAATCAAAAAAAAAAAAAAAATACTCCACAGGGGCCGGAGAGATGGCTCAGCAGTTAAGAGCGCTGACTGCTCTTGTAGAGGACCTGGGTTCGATTCCCAGCACCCATATAGTGGCTAAGAACCGTCTTTAACTCCAGTCCCAAGGGAATCCAACGCCCTCTTCTGACCTCCACGGCCAACCTACATGCAGACACTACACGCATACATGTAAGAAATAATAAATTAATTAATTAATAAAAAAAGAAAATACTCCACAGATATGGCCACAGGCCAGTCCAATGAAGGAAATTCCCCAATTGAGGCTCCCTCAACCCAGGTGTGTCGAGTTGACACTAAAGCTACCCAGCGTCTCTATGTTTACAGTCACCATGGAGACAGCATCTGTTATTGTCTGTCTTACTCATAAGGACACCAGCAGTTTCAGAACCTCCTCACTGTTACCCAGCTGGCAAAGTGTAGGGCCAAGCCTCTACTCTTTCTCTGCCACTCACAACTGCCTATATTGTTCCCTACAGTATCAAACTGACCCTAAAGGAATGACAGATGTCATAGGTGGGGGCTAATTTATACAATGATAGGTTTAAGGACCATCTACACAGTAACTTCTGTAATCCCAGTGGCCTCGTAGTCTCCTAGAATTGCCATAACAAATGGTCACAAACTAGGGGGCTTGAAGAAACAGAAATGTATCATCTCAAAGTTCGGAGGTGAGGAGTCTGCAATCAAGGGAGAGACTCTTCCTTCCGCCGTCCCTGGCTTCAGTGGTTCACGTCACATTTTGCTTGTGGCTGCATCACTACAACTTCTATGTTCATGTGCATCTGTGTCTCCCTCGTCTTATGAGGACCCTAGTGTGTCTAGGTGGGCTTACATCCATCCAACACCCAGAAGAGCTTCATTTCTAGATTTTTATATAAAGACTTGATCTCCAAATAAAGACACATTCTGAGGTTCTTCCTGAACATGGATTTTGGGAAGATACCATGCATCCCACCAGACTGTCCCTAAGGAAAGAATTAAAATTTTATTAGCATTTTAGAGAAAGAGGAACTTAACTACAGGATAAAGTATCTGCAGTTACCAGATGCTCAACAGCAGAACCCCAAGTCCAAGCAGAGTAGCATCAAAGCCCTGTGACCGCTGTAACTATGCTAGGCCAGCTCTAAATACTTATGGTTACAGTTGTGGCCATCACTGCTGGGGAGAGAAAGCTGTATTACCAAGAACAGAGAAGAGCACTAAGTCAGTAGACACATAAGCAGCACCACTGGGCGTGACATAGCGAGACTGGAGAGAACAGAGGACAGCGCATCAACACGGAAGTCCTGACCTACGACAGCCGTCAGTTGTTCGGGTCCTGAGACTCATCGTGGAGCATCCTCAGTGTTGTGAGGCCTCTACGCTGTGCGTCCAGCAGACATCACCCATGTTCGTGCATCTCTAAGGGCCTCAGGACCAGCCAGGGCCCCACAGCCAATACTACCACAACACACAGAGCTAGAATCAGAGCCACAACCAACAAGTGCAACAGGGAGAAAAAACATCAGGAAGGCACGGGGGGTGCAGAATCTCAGAGCAAACATTTACCTGTGTCAGATATTGGCAGAACACTATATACATATACATACGCATATATATACATATATATACATATAATTTCAATCATGTCAACTCTCTCACAGATGAGGAAACTGAGGCATAGATAATTCAGTAACTTGCCTGAGGTCAAGTCTGAGCAGCCTGGCTCTGTAGCCCATTGTGGTCGTGAGTACACCAGAGGCAATTTCAGTGCTCAGTCCCAGTTAGAGCTGGAAAGGTCCCACAATAACAGATGAGAGATGTGCAAAGACACACTTTCTCTCTGATTCTCATTGAGATCCTGCTTTAACTCTATGGCTACCTAGGATGACCTAGGAAATACTGTCCAGGGCTGGAGAGATGGCTCAGCGGTTACCAGCACTGGCTGCTGGTGCAGAGGACCTGGGTTGGCTCCCAGCACTCACATGGATAGGGCTAATGACTATCCATAACTCCAGTTCCAGGAGCCCTGACACCCTCTTCTGGCCTTCACAGGCATTGCATATCTGTGTGTGTACTTACAGGCAAAACACATATACTTTAAAATAAAATAAATATCAATCTATACATAAAAAAGAAATACTGGTCAGGCATGGTGGCACACACCTTTAATCCCAGCACTCGGAAGGCAGAGGCAAGTGGATCTCTGTGAGTTCAAGGTTAGCCTGGTGTACATAGCGAGCTCCAGGCCAGCAGGGACTAATGGGAGACCCCGTCTCAAAAATACCAAAAAAAAAAAAAAAAGAAAAAAAGAAAGAAAAAGAAAAGAAATACTATCTATATTTCAACCAGAAGGCACTTAAGAGTTCTATAACAGAGTCTTTCCGTGGTTGGAACCTATTAGACACTAATTATTATTCCATTCCATTCAATCTTAGAGTTATTTAAATGTTTTCAAAAAACCTTGACTTGTTATGTCATTAAAGACCAAAAATCATCCAGAAATTTGGTCTTAAACTATTGCTAATTCTCCAGAAAACAAACTCTTGTTCAAAGTTGTATTTTTAATTGGAACGATTTCCTTTATTTTTGCAATGCTGGTTGTTTTCTGTTTTTAGATAAAGAGAATCGTTCTGAAATTGACTACCAAGCAAGGTCAAAACAATTTCAGCATTTAACCACTAGATGGCAGATTCTTACAGTTTGAGGATATTAAACAGAAATGAACCACCCATAAGAACAGATTTTAAAACATGTTCAAAATCAAAGAACAGCTTCATATGTGATCAAGAAAGTATCTATGACATGACTAGCACGGGGGAAAACGATGGGGAAGCTTCTGACTCTCACCTATTTCCTATCTGCATTTCTTAGCAATAAAAAATTAGTGAGACCCAGGATTTACAGAAAAAAGAAATCCAATTCTCTGCATGCTCTGGCTGAGCCTCTTTGGACAGAGGAGAGTGACCTTTATGACTGCAGCTTCCACTGACGCCTCTCTCACAGAAACATATCCTGGGTGATCTAGGCACCTGGAACTCAACCTTAACTCAAACTTGAGCCACCAGAGGGCAGCAGTGAACCCGGATGCTGCCTCTGCCGTTGGCCAGCTACATACTTCTCCTCTGTGTGAGGCTCAGGGTCTTGTCTATACCTATAATCCATTTTATAAAAATATTTGTGCCAGGCGTGGTAGTGCACGCCTTTAATCCCAGCACTCAGGAGGCAGAGGCAGATGGATTTCTTTGAGTTCAAGGCCAGCCTGCTCTACAGAGCAAGTTCCAGTGCAGCTGGGGCTACAGGAAGACCTTGTCTCAACCCCCCCCAAAAAAAAATATTTGTGCAGTAACTGGGAGATGGTAGGTGTGTTCATAAATCTGGTTGTATTAATCTTTTCACAACGTATACATATGTTGAGCCGTCATGTACACTTAACTGTATTCAGTTTGTCAATTACACTTCAGTACAGCAATATACAATACAAATATAAATGCGTGATATTTGTATAATACTTAGCATAGTTATTGTATTGATTGAAGACAATGAGTTTAAAATGTCACCTAGGAGTTGGTATCCAACCGTTGCCTAGTTAGTATTCATAGCTATGTGCCCTTGGGCAGATCACTTCACCCCTTAGAGACTGGATTAGTTACTTTTTTGTTGCTGTGGTGAAATGTCATCGCCAAAAGCAACCTATAGAAGAAAGAATTTCTTTTGGTTTATGGTTCTAAGGGGCTAGAGTGCATAATGATGGGAAAGCCAGGAAGAAGCAGGTAGCTGGCTGAGCACGTTTACGCACACACGAGAATCAGAGTAAGCAGGAAGTAGGATGAGTTTATAAACCCTCAAAGCCTGCCTGCAGGGACTAAGGTCCCCCAACAGTGTTACACCTCCTAAGCCTTCCATAATCTCCCCAAACAGTGCTACAGCAAAGTCTTGAATAGATGAGCTTATGGGAGACATTGCTCATCCCAAACACCACAGAGTCCTAAATTCTTCTCTGTAAACTAGCGGTGAATCTGGGCTCCTTCCCTGCTAACCCAGCTCCCTCTGCCGCTCTCCTTCTCAATGAAGTTTTCCCTGACCAAACTATTTAAAACCCAACCTCCCTGCACTTTCCCTGTTCCCCTTACCTGAATTGTTTTTTTCTCAATAGTTCTTGAGGCCACGGAACTTGAGATTGGATCTGCCTGCTGCTGTACCATCTTCTCCAGCTTGTGCTCTGTCAGGGAGGAATCACTGTTAGTCCTGTTCTCTGTTGCATCGCAAAGCCCAGGACGCTACAGGAAAACACCTGCTCCAGGAGTCGATGGATGGCAGCTTCCTCAGAGGTTTACGTGATGACTTGTTTGCAAAGTCTCATGTGGGGTCTAGACGCAGCAGATGGTCCATGCTAGTTAGGGTTAGAACATGGGTGTCCTGGGGAAGCTGACTTAGTCTCTCTGAACCCAGGCTGCCACAGTTCTAGGATGAGCAACAGGCTTGCTACACAGATTAATTCCTAGCTCAGCCTAGCCAAGTTCCTTTGGCAGAGCTCTTGGGATGGAGTCAGGCTGAGACACTGGCAGTACTCACACCATACGCTCTGTATAAAGAGCACCTAGAGTACGCAGTGCCCATTTCTAACATCTACAGAAGCCAACTTCTACAAACACAGTAACAGAACCCACGGAGATGCTTACTGTCTTGGTTCTAGAGACCAAAGGTCTGAACACAAAGTGCAAACAGGGTCCTCCTTCCTCCAAAGATGTCAAGGAGGCTCCTGCCTGGCTCTTCCAGCTTCTGGTGCATCCTAGCCTTCCTTGACTTGTGACTGCATCACTGCAGTCTCTGCCTGGGTCTTCACACAGCCTTCTGTATCTGGGCACTAAAGGGAAGACTCAGCCAGACCACCCAGGATGGTCTCACATGGTTATCCTTAGTTTGATTAGGTTTGTGAAGACTATTTCCAAAGTCACATTCACAGGGTCAAGCCTTCGGTTTGGGCTTATGGGGCAGGACTCAAGCTTTTTGGGAAACAAAGCACTGGAGAGATTAAGCCCCCCTCATCTGCTATTGATGAAGCCTAGGTAACAGGGTCCCGAATAGTGGCTGTGGGGTTCTGGACCCCTCAGATACCTGCCTCTGTGGGAAAACTTAGAATGGGTTGAGTTCTAAGCCAATAGTACCTCCCTGGCCACACCCATGGGGTGGGGCATAGTGACGAATTGAGTCATGATGGATATTTAAGCAGACATGTTGGAATAAAATCTCTCTCTCTGCATTTGAACCTCAACCTGCCTACATGTGGTATGCTTTCCTGCACAGGCTTTCCACATGGGTAGTTTTAGGATTAAGTAGGCCCCGCCACAAATCCCGGCAGCAACACCACATGCCTCTACCAAGGTCTCTGATCCACAAATGGGCTGCATTCTGAAGTGTTTATAATTCAGACTTTTTCCCAAAAAAGCAATGTCATAAGTGAAGATTATGTTTTTAGGAAGATCAGTCTACAAGTTCCCAAGTTGAAATTGTATAAAAGTGATCTGATCCTCTGCCCCTGCCTCTCAAGTACTGGGATTATAGGTTTGTGCCACCAGGCCCAGTTTCCGAGGTATGGGATAGGACCAAGGGCCTTGTACATGCTAGATAAACACTTAGCTAACTTTCTACCTAGATGATATCATTTCATCCTGAAAACAATCTCCTCCTTTCTGATTCTTATGTCATTTGTTTTCCAGGCTTGGTAGTCCCTTCAGGACAATGTCCCAAATATCTTTCTTTGGATTCTGATTTGACATTAAACATTATGTCAATAACTATGAAGTGTTCTGTGGGATTCTATTTGATTTGGTTTTGTCTGACTTTCATTAATGCCCAAAGAAGGCTGAGCTTGACTTTCGTTTCTGTCTTCAATCATGAAGTGATGTGGAACTTTCTCAAACTTTTGGAAATGACTAGATGTTGACGTGCAGTTGTGAGACTTAACAGATTCCATCTAACCTTCCCTGTACTTCCCCATGGCATCATCCACCTCTGTCACAGCCTATGTTACTACCAGGAAACTGGTGTGCATCCAATCCATCGGCTTCATGCAAATCTTGGGATTTTACTAGCACTTGTTTGCATGTGTTTAATTCTCTGCAATTTTGTCACATGAGTAGATCTATGTAACCATTATCCCAATCAGAATAGAGAACACTGCAATCACAAGAACTCCTTTTATACCCACTCGCACCTTCCTCTTCATCCTCAACCTTCAAAACCCATCAGTATCTGTACTCTGTAATGTTGTCTTCTCAGGAGGGTTATATTAGCAGCAGCATAGCACGTGCATCGTCTGGGACTGGCTGGTTTTCATCCAGAATGATTGCCTTGAGATCCATCCATTGTTGCATGCATCGCTGGCTTGTTCCTTTTTATCGCTGAGTAATATTTTGTGCTCTGGATGTATCACGATGTGTTTAACAGTAAGAGACATTGTGTTGTTTTTAATTGGAGACATCATGGTTTGACTGAGGAATGTCCCTCATAGGCTCATGTATTTAAACACTTGGTTCCCAGCTGGTGGCTCTGCGTGGGAAGGTTATAGAACTTTTAGGATGGAAGAAGAACTTGCTGGAAGAAGAACTTCATGGTGGGTGGGCTTTGAGAATTTGTAGTCTCACCCCACTTGCAGTTTGCTCTCTGCTTTCTGTGTGTAATTGAAGATGTGATCTTCAACGTCCTGCCTGGTTCCTCCCCTGCCATTGTGGACTCTCCCTCTGGACATGTAAGGCAACATCAACTCTCTTCTATAGTGCTTTATCACAGCCACAGAAAAGCAACTAATATGGTACAATTATGGCTGAAGACTACCTTAAAAATTACATGGTTTTGTTTTGATTTTTGTTTTGGGCTGTGTGTGTGTGTGTGTGTGTGTGTGTGTGTGTGTGAACATGTTTCATTTCTGTTAAAGGGAAAAAAGTCCAAGCATACAATTGCTTGTGGCCATGTGATAAGCACACGTCTAGTTTTGTAGGAGCTTGCCAGTGTTTTCCAGAGTAGTTGTGCCATTTTATGCTCCTATGAGGAATGTTTAAGTGATTCACCTCCTCTGTATCCTCACTGCCATGTTGTTGGTTGGCTTGTTGGTTGGTTGGGGTTTTGTTGACATTGTCTTGGCCAATATGACTGGTATACAGTAAACTGTCATTGTGGAGTTTACATCTCTCTAATAGCTGGTGATACTGAACACATTCTCCTGTACTTACCTGCCGTCTGCATGTCTCAGTGAAATATCTGTGTATACCCTCTTGCCCATTTTCTTTTATTATATAATACAATGTAAATGCTGTGTAAACACAGTGAGGAAAGGCATGTCATGTGTGTTCAATGCAGATATCTCCCTCCTGCTGCCCCTGCCCCTCTGTCGCATCCTTACTAATCCTCCCAGCCTCTTTCATGTCTTTTTTTTCCTTTTTGTAATATTTGATTATTTTTATTTTATGGGTAGGAGTGTATTGCCTGCATGTATATAAGTGCACCTTGTCATGCTATGCCCACGGAGGTCAGAAAAGGACATTGAATCCCCTGGAACTGGAGTTACAAGTGGTTGTTAGCCACTGTGTGGGTGCTGGGAACCGAACCCAGGTCTTCAGCAAGAACAGCCAGTGCTCTTTACCACTGAGCCATCTCTCCAGCCCACTTTCATGTCTTATGTGTTCTGTTGTCCTCTCCAAGCCCTCCTCTCTACCCCATCTCATGATTTTTTTTTCCCACTTTCTAGTTTGTCGTCTTCACAGCTGACTTTTGAGAGTGTTTCCTGAAAGGTACATTTAGTTCTTCTCTCTGATACGTCAGCTACCAATATCTTCTCCCAGCTGTGGCTTGGCTATTCAGCTTCTCAAAAAAAATCTTACCCTGCAAAGCTTCTAACTTTGAATAATTCTGCCTGGCACTAATTTATTATTTATTTATTTGTTTTTATGAATATTTTGCCTGCATGCTTGTGTGTCTGTGTCATGTAATGCCCACATGAGCCAGAAGAGGGCATCAGATTCCAAGGAACTGGAGTTACAGCTGGTCATTGGTTGCCATATGCCTACTGAGACCCAAAGCTGGGGCTTCTGCAAGAGCAGACAGTGCTCTTAACTGCTGAGCCATCTCTACAGGCCCAGAGCTAATTCTTAGACATGCTGTGCTATAATTTTTTCTAAAAGGTGTGCAGTTGTAATATTTTACATGAAGGTCTTTTATTCATTTTGAGTTTATGTTTATATAAGGTATAAGGTTTTCTATCTTTTTCTTGAAGCACTGAGAATCAAACTCAGGATCTTGAACACATAGCTAAGCTCTCTACGACCCAGCCCAGGTGTGAGACTCATTTTTGGAGGCTATGGATGACCAGATGCTCCAGTGCTGTTTATACAAAAGTTATCTTTCCTTTACTGAATCACTTTCATATTTTGATCACAAATTGATTGGTCACATTTGTGTAGGTCTGTTTGCAGGGGGTGGGGTCTGTTCTGGCTCCACTGAGCTATATATCCTTACCTGCCAATATAGCACTGTCTTGATTACTGTAAAATTATAGTCTTAACATTGGTAAGAGAGGTTCCCTTTCATTTTAATCTTTTTCTATCTTAGTTAGAACCTGAGCCTTCCATATCAGAGTAACTCCTACAAAGATCCTCTCTGGAATTTTTATATGAATTAAACCTACTAGATAAATTCTGAGAAAATGGTTCTCTGTATTGTTTTGTGTCTTCTAATCCTAACTGATGTTGAATTTTATCAAATGCTTTGATTATATGTTGAAAGGGCCATATTACTTCTTTTTTATTATTTTTTAAATATTTTTTAAATTTATTTTTGTATGTGTATTAATGTATTGACTGCATGTAGGTTGGTGCACCCGTGTCGTGCAATGCTGCGGAGGTCAGAAGAGGGTGTCAGATTCCCCTGGAACTGGAGTTAAAAACTGTTCTCAGCCGCCATATGGGTGCTGGGGATCAAACCCGGGTCCTCTGCAAGAGCAGTCGGTGCTCTTAACCGCTAGGCCATCTCTCCAGCCCTTTTATTATTTTTATTTCATGAGTGAAATGTTATATTGTCTCATATTCAACCAACCATGCATAACTGGGATAAAGTTTTGGTTATTTTTATATGTGTTATATATACGGTTTTAAATTTTTTAAATTTATTTCTTATGTATATGAGTGTTATGTGGGCCTGTATGTAAGTGTACCCATGTCATGCAGTGTCCTTGGAGGACAGAATAGAGCACTGGATCCCCTGGAATTGGAGTTACAGATAATTGCTACCACCATATGTGTGCGGGTGTTCAAACCTGGGTCCTCTACAAGGACAGCCAGTGCTCCTTACTGCTGAGCCCTCTGTGTTAAGTATGTTTTATACATCTCTGTATCTATCCAAATGCGGTATTGCTGATTAAAGTTGTGTAGTAATTTCCTAGCAATTGAAACATTCTCTTTTGGAAGGATCTGGGAGGCAGGGAAAGCAGAACTAACAATGCACAAGGCCCCTCCCTGGTCATAGGAGCAGCAAGCTCTTGCTAAAGGAAGCTGCTTACCAGTTGTCTTCCTGAGTGGTCTCCCACTCAACCTGCCCCTCACACAACATGAGTAAGTCTCTCTTCTCAGAATGACCACCATGGTCTTCTCAACTTTGTTCTCCAACCATCACAAGATGCAACCATACCAGTTGCCCTCCTCGCCCTAGAACTGGCTCACTGGTCTGCTGATAAAAGGAAAGAATACTTTCCTAGGGGCTTCAGCGATGGGTCAAGCACTTTTAGAGCGAGCATAAAGACCTGAGTTCACATCACCAGACCCACATAAACCAGGCTCAGCAGCACACATCTGTAATCTCAGTGCTCCTACTTCACAATGAGAGGCAGAGACAGGAGCATCCTCAAACTCTGTGGGTCAGCCTGGTGTACACAGAAGCAAATAACAAAGAGACCCTGTCTCAAGGTGGAAGGCAAGGACCAACACCCAAGGTGTCTTCTGATCACCACATGTGTACCATGGCATGCATGTGGCCACATGAACACACATGAACACACATACATATATCATACACATACATTATACAATTAATAAATAAAATAGTACTGTCCTAAGGATGGTTTTGAGAATCATGTCACTAACACATAAGTTTTTCCCAGTTCTTTCATATCTGGTTCTGTATCTATCCACATGTGTGGTTATTACATTACTGTTATACACATATATGTGTATTTTCACATAATATATATTGTTTTGAATCATTGGTTCATTATTGTTCATGAAGGATATGACATAAGAGTAATTTTTGAAAAACGAAAATTTTAATTTTTGAAAAATGAAAATTTAACAGACAGTGATGAGTGTGGAATACATCAGAGATGAACGCCCTGCACTGCACTGCTCAATGTTCAAACAGGAGCCACCAGCAGAGTTCTTCAGGACAATCTCAGCCTGTGCATTCAGTTCCGGCCCTGTGAACTGCCAAGCAACTTGAGAGGATCTGCCTGACACTCGGTGAGTTGGCAGCAGAAGTGGTTGTAGTTTCAGTGAAATGACAGTCAGAAACTGTAAAAATACAAGCTGTCACTTCTGAACTCTTTGAAGAACAAGGAGAGGTGAAGGAGCAGGTGAAATGGATGCTTGGTGTGGAGCCGGGAGTGTGACTCTCCATCCATCAGTCAAAGCAGAGAAGGGCTTCCGTCAGCTGGACAGCTGGGACTGGTAAGTAGAGGGTCCTGTGCTTTCTTCAAGGAGCTACTGCAAAAAAACAAGAAACTGGGGCTGGAGAGATAACAGCTAACAACTGTCCATCACTCCAGTTCCAGGGGATGTGATGCCCTCTTCTGGCTTCTGTGAGTATTGCATGCACATGGTGCACTTAATGCAAGCAAAACACTCATACGCATTAAATAAATAAATAAATAAATAAATAAATAAATAAATAAATAAATGAAACTCACACAAACTAAAGAGACAAATCTTGCCTTATCTACAGTAGACAGGACCTACATATACCATGTTTTTTTTTAAATATACGTATGATAATGTTTGATTTCTAAATTCAGCATAGTAAAAGATTTATAACTTTCAGTAATGGAGAACAATTATAACAATGTACTATAATGGAAGTTATTTAAAATGTAAATTGTTTCTTTCTGGTAGCTTCCAGGATTCTCTTTTCAGTAGGCTCTCATTTCATTAAGAAAACAAAATGACAGATTTCTAATCCTCTGCCAGCTTGATTGCGCACACCCCCTGCCCCTCAATCCCCTTCACCACATGCGCTGCATTGATCCAGGCAACAATCCACTGCCAGTTTCCTCCCACAAGGGAAAATGTTAATACAAAGCAAATTTTCTTACACCTAATTCAGTGGTTTAAATAAGAAATGTCCCCATGGGTTTGTGTATTTGAGTACCTGGTCTCCCGTTGGTGACACTGTTTACAGAGGTCAAGGAACTTTAGGAGACTGGCCTTGTTGGAGGAAACACATCACTGGCACAGGCTTTGAGAGTTCACAGCTTCAACCCACTTCCAGTTTGCTTTCTCTGCTTCGCGTTTGCGGTTGACGGTGTGAGCTCTCAGTTGCCATCTCCTGCCCTCCATCACTTGCTGTCACGCCTCCTCACCAGCATGCTTGTCACAGCAACAGGAAAGTAACCGATACAAAAACGGAAGTTGGTGCTGAGAATGGGGTGTTGCTATGAAGAACCTGATCGTGCTGTTTTTGTTTTGGTTTGGTTTTTAGGAATGTGGAAGACCTGAGAACTAGAAGATTGTCTGAATGCTGTAAACAGAGCATGATGGACCATGCTAGTAGCAGCCTGGAGAGTGGAGCAGAAAGTGAAGGCCTGAATCATGAAGTTTCATAAGGGAACAAGTTCTCTAACAGCACCAGGGCTGGAGGCCATTCATGTGATATTGTGGCAGGGAATATGGCTGCTTTCTGCCCCATCCTAAGAACTTGCCCAAGGCTAAATTAAAATGTAATGGGCTAATTTCTTTGCCCAGGGAAATTCAAGGCAACATAATGTTGAATCTGTGGCTTAGTTATTATTAATATTTCTTATATGCTCTACAATGAAAAAGAGCAATCAGGCCAAGAGGAGTATGGAGAAGAAAAAACTGCCAGGAAGTTTAATGTTGCAGCCAAGGCATGTGCTGGAAGAGAAGCTGTAAGTGTTAAGGTTAGTTATCCTTCTACACAAGCTTCTAAGGCAGAACATCAATCGATGATCCAAACCCAGATTTAAGGCCTACTAATTACAACAATGACTGGCACAGCAAACGACATCGCTGTAGTAGTGCACTTTTTTTAAATTTTATTTTATTTTGTATGTGTATGAATGTACTGTCTGCATGTAGGTTTGTGCACCCGTGTCGTGCAATGTCATGGAGGTCAGAAGAGGGCGTTGGATTCCCCTGGAACTGGAGTTAAAGACAGCTCTCAGCCACCATGTGGGTGCTGGGGATCAAACCCGGGTCCTCTGCAAGAACAGTTGGTGCTCTTAACCACTAGGCCATCTTTCCAGCCCTAGTAGAGCACTTTTATCTTGGGGGTAATCAACAGTTACCTAATTGGACTTAAAACCCACTCAGTGGGAGGGAACTCATGTGTGGTCCTGCAAACAGAGCCAAATACACATGGCAGGAGAAGTCACAGATCTTAGAGAAAACTCCAAGGCTGTCACACCCCTAGATAAATGTAATTTCTTACTATGTGTTGAATATGGATCCTTATATTTACAGGGAGCAGAAGCAGCCCAAGAGAGAGATAGATGTATGGTGCAGTCAGCAAGGCTGGAGGGGTGGAAACATCTAAGCCCTGTGGAACTAAAGTCTCAGACGAGGGCATGGAGCTATAGGACTTAGTGTTTGCCCTGCTGGATTTTGGTCTTGCTTTGGTCCTGTATTTCTTCACTGGTTCCCCATTCCTCTCTTTCATAATGGTAATCCATATTCTGTGTCATGGTATGTTGGAAGTATGTGACTTGCTTTTTTGTTTTAAAAGGGCTTACAATTAAGGGACTACTTTAAGTTTCAAAAGAGACTTTGGACTTTTTGAACAGTGTTGAGACTGTTTAACAGTCTAAATCAATTTCACATTATGATATGGCCATGAGCCTATGGGGGCCAAGGAGGGAAAGGCAGTGGTTTAAATGAGAAATGTCCCTCATGGGCTCACAGTTTTGGATACTTGGTCCCTAGTTGGTGGCACTGGTTACAGGAGGTCATGGAATCATTAAGGAGGTGTGTGTGACCATGCTGGAGAAAGCAACTCACTGGGGCAGGCTTTGAGAGTTCATAGCCTCAACCCACTTCCAGCTACTCTCTCCGTTCCATGTCTGTGGTTGAAGATGTGAGCGCTCAGTTTCCGGCTCCTGCTGCCATGCCTCCCCACCATGATGAACGCTTCAGAACCATAAGCTAAAATAAACTCTTCTATTTATTTCTTTTGGTCATCGCATTTTATTACAGCAACAGAAAACTAACTAATATACCTAAAATGTCCAGTCCCACAAGTAAATGTTAACAAGCCAAAGCCCTTGCTTTTACAACTAAATTGATATTGAGAATACAAGTCTTCCTGAAAATTCTGGCCAAAATGGCACACAGTATGATCAACAAATCACAGGGTCTTGTCCCCAAGGGCAAAGAGCTGCAAGTTTGAGGTTAGGAATGCCACTACCTGCTGGGAGGAGGAAGGGAGGACACTGTCTGTGCATAGGTCAATCAGAGCATGACTTTCCTCCTCAGATAGGCAAAAACATCACGACTTAGGTAAGTTATTGAAATACACCCTGGACGTCTGGTATGGTGTGACCAATATCCCCACTATGAATGACAGCCCCAAGGAAAGGGTTTAAAGGCACAAGAGGATAGAACACATCTCGCCAAATGGTGCCTCACTACCTGCCGACCTTCTCAGAGTTGAGGAGTTGTTAAGTTTCAGAAATGTGACAAGAAAGAGACAGCAAATTCTGAGTTCAGCCCAGAGCCTCCAGAGGGGATGTCACTATGCAATAACTGAAATAAGGAAGCAGTGTAATGATATTTAACCACACATAATCTATCCATTTGTGGTTATAAAAGCAATGAATGTCTGTGGTAAAAAGAAATTGGAAAGAAAATAAGCTTAGCAATAAAAATATCCGGCCAGTATCTACCATGCTTTAATGCAGACACAACTACTGTTTCCTTCCCATGTTCTCCCCACATGCATGTCCACATGCCCACATGTTATATGTCTATATGTACATGTGCACATGTTATATGTGGGTACGTACAGTACAAAGTCATCATATGGTGTCACAAAGTAAACAGATGTAAGTTTTAGTTTAAAACATTTTGAGGTACTTTTTATTATTTTATGTGTATGAGTGTTTCGGCTATAAGTGTGGAAGTCCACCACACGCATCAATGCCTTTGGAGGTCAGACAAAGGCACTGAATCCCCTGGAATGGAGTTACAGTTGTTAGCTTCCATATGCATGCTGGGAACCAAACCTGTATCCTCTGCAAGAGCACTCAGTGTTCTTAACCACTGAGCCATCTCTCCAGCCCCAATTTTAATATTTTTCACAGGGACGCCCACTTTGGCCCTTAGGCCCTTTCCTGACCCTCCTGAGACCTCCAGAATCCCCTGGTAAGTCAGACCCCACCCACAACGTCTTGATTCCCTTGCCCCTGACCACCTTGATTCTTTCTGCCCATTCCCACCTTCAGCCTCCGGCGGCCCCATCGTGCTTATCCCTCCTGAGGCCTCGCTAGCCTCCTAAGCCAAACCAGGCCCACTGCATCTTGACCACCCCCCACCCCCTCCCCCCGCCCCCAGACCAGCTACATGCTCCTGCTCCAAGGCCACACCTACTCTGCTTAGCTAGTTACCCTCCCCACACTGTTCCCACCGCAGCCTTAGCCCTAGGCCCCCTCCTGATTGCTCTGCTTGAGACAGAATGTGTGAAATCTGGTGGAGGGGCTGTGAGGGTGCAGACAGGAGAGGGAGTCTAAATATGATTAAGCTATACTGTATGAAATGAACAGAAATTCAATAAATATATTGAAAAAAATTAACAAGGGCAGCAAGATGACTCGGTGCACAAACACAGTTCTGCCTGTCAGGACCCGGTAGCATGGAGCACCCAGTCAGGATATATGTCTTACCATATATGGAAGACAAAGCAACTGAACTGTAAAGGGAACTAACAGAGGGTAGAGGAGGCTGGATGGCTCTCTGCTTCTGAGGGTCATCAGGTGCTAGCGTAGATAAGGTGCTTCTTGGAGAAAAGAAACACCTTGTTGTCTCATCTCTCCACACAAAGCACCTCCAGCAGGTAGGGAGTAGGTGTGCACATATTAAAAATGTTTAATCCTTGACTTGTGGCATAATGATGCTCACACAAAAATCCATTGTAGGATTATGAAAAAAGCAATAACAGAGTGTTGCTAAAACCCCCTCCCCAGGGTAAATATAAACAGCATCTTGCCTCCTCCCAAGATCTCAATGACAAATTGAGGTACGAAAGTCCACTAGTGCTCATCCTGCAGAATTCATGAATTTATTGGACTCACAGAGTAATGGGTCAGGAGTTGTTAACAGAAGTGTAGGTACTCCCCACTCTAAGACCTTGTGCTGGATAGCTTTAGTGTCAACTTGACACCCCTGGGTTGAGGGAGCCTCGATTGCGGAATTGGCTCCATTGGACTGGCCTGTGGCCACATCTGTGGAGTATTGTCTTGATTGTTGAGCAGTGTGGGAGGGCCCAGCCCACAATGAGTGGTGCCACCCTGGGCAGGTTGTTGTGTACTGTATAAGAGGGCAGGCTGGGCATGGGCCAGGGGAGCAAGCCAGTAAACAGCATTCCTCCATGGCCTGTGCTTCAGCTCCTGCCTCCAGGTTCCTGCCCTGAGTTCCTGCCTTGGGCTCCCTAAGTGATGAACTGTGACCCAGGAGATGTAAGCTGAATAAACCCTTTCTTCCCCAGTTGGTGTCGGTCAGAGTGTTTTGTCACAGCAATGGAAGACAAACTAGAAGAGACCTCATAGGAAAGTCTTTACCCAGCATAGATGATGATTTCCCCAAAGCCCCATAGATGGGACCTCCTTCCTTAGTCTTCCCCAGCCTGTAGACTCTAGCCCTTCCCCTAGGCTGTGTGCATTTGGGGCTGAATTTCCCACCATGGGTTGGAAGGTGTGGCAGGATACTGGAGTGAAGGTTCTGTGCCTTCTCTGCTCCTTCTGTGTGGCATAACAACAGTGGACAAGCCCAGCCGTGGTGATCATCGTTGGCAAGGGGGCTTAGCTGAGTTCAGGAAGATGCTGTCTTTGCTTCAGAGCAGGGCAGACCTAGTATGGACATGGTGAAGAAGGAGAAGTTTGCAGCCTTTGAAGGATCCTTGCAGTAGATTGAAGCATCTGAAAACTTAAACATTGCATATTGGTTAAGTGAATAGAGCAGAGTACATATTTAGATACACGATAGGATTTTTTAATTAAATTGCATTTATCATTTTTTATTTACTTGTTTATTGTGTTTGCATGTGCATGCCACAGCATGAATGGGGAACACAGAGTACAACTTTTTTTTTTTTAATTTCTGTATGTGTATGAATGTACTGTCTGCATGCAAGTGTGTGCGCCCGTGTCGTGCAATGCCGCGGAGGTCAGAAGAGGGTGTCAGATTCCCCTGGAACTGGAGTTCTCCTGGAATTGGAGTTTCAGACCCACCCACATGGGTGGGTGCTGGGGATCGAACCCGGGTCCTCTGAAAGAGCGGTCGGTGCTCTTAACCGCTAGGCCATCTTTCCAGCCCACAGAGTACAACTTTGAGGAGCCAGTTCTCTCCTTCCGCACCGTGAGTCCCTGGGATGGAACTGAGGTGGTCATTTCAGCTAACAGTGATTTTACTCACCAAGTCATCTTGCTGCCCTTATTAATTTTTTTCAATATATTTATTGAATTTCTGTTCATTTCATACAGTATAGCTCAGCTCTTCCAGCTTTGCTTGCAATATACATCTCTTTCTTAGGCCGGTATCACTCCCTGTATGCAGCTCTCCTTGGCAAATATCTCACAGGTCTGGCATTTCTACTGCATACCTGCCCTACAGACGCACCAGATCAGTGCCACAAATGGATCATGTGAACAGCCTGTGTTCTGTCACCAGGCCTCGAGGGATTTATTATTTTAATTGTCAACTTTCCAGGAAACAATGGTCTTGTTTTATTCTTAATTCCTTTTCATTCCTGGTGAGGCTGCACATGTTTTCATATGTTTAATGCCTACTTTATTTCTCTCCAGTTGTAACTTATTTATTCAAGTATTTAATAATCTTCCTATTGGAATATTATTTGTTTATATGAACTTATCACAAGAGGTTTTTACTATTCTATCATGTGCATCAAAAATATTTTACTATCTTTTCATTAACTTTGAATATTGCTTATGGGGCTTAAATCTCATCCACATGTACACATTAAACAAATCCTATTTTTGCATATCAATTTTACCTTAATAGAGCTGCTTTATAAATGTACAGTTTTTTCAGGCCTGAAGGTCAGACCCAGGGCCTTGCATATTCTAGCCAAGAGTTCTACCACTAACCTATACCCACAGCCCAAATATATATTGTGGTGGTTTGAATGAGTGTCCCCCATAGGCTTTAAGTATTCAGACATTTTGTCTCCAGTTGGTGGCACTGTTCTTGGAGGTCTTAGAAGGTGTGGCCCTGCTAGAGGAAGTACGTTATTGAGGGCAGGCTTAGTGAGTTTAACAAGCATTGCAGTCTCCAGTCACTCTCTCTCTCTGCTTCCTGTGCTCATTGCGAGATGTGACCCTCAGCTTGCTGCTTCAGCTCCAGCCGCCATGCCACAATGGACTCTAATTCCCTGGAACCGTCAATCGTAAGCTCAAATAAACTCTTCCTTTTATAAGTTCCTTTGGTCATGGTGTTTTATCACAGCAACAGAAAAGTGACTAATATATATATATATATGTAACTACATGTCTGTGTTGGGGGGGTAGTTATATACAAAAGTTTTCATTTTGATGTAATCAAATCTACAAGTCTTTCTCCTTATGGAAAAAAGTGACTGCCTAACACTGTCTTCCCCAACAAGTTCTAAAATATGATAAACATTTCACTCTTTCTTCAGACCCGTAATAGTTTCATCACTTATATACCCCTTTAATCAGGATAATAAAATTCATTTTGGTTGGGATGGAGAGATGACTCAGCAGTTAAGAGAAGTGGCTGCTTTTGCAGAGGACCCAGGTTTGATTCCCAGCATCCACATGGCAGCTAATAACCATCCGTAACTCCCTTTCCAGGGGATCTGACACCCTCTTCTCACTTCCTCAGGCACTGCACAACACGGGTGGACTTAGATACATGCGGGCGATACACTCATACACATAAAAATAATAAATAAAATATTGCTAAAAAATAAAAAATTTCATTTTGGTCTAAAATGTATGATATTCAATTTAATTTTTTGAAATAACATAAATTTTTCCGCTAACATTATTTTGATATAGGTCCTACATCTTACTCAAGTTTTTTTTTCAAGTATTTGTTTTTTGTTTTGTTTCACTTTTTTGGTTTGTTGTTTTGTTTGTGGCATTTGGGGGTTTTTTCTGTGAAGCAGTAATTTTTATTATTTTCTAATTTTCTCTTTTTTCTAATGTAAGAAATATATTCTTCCATCATTCTATAACAAGCAACTTTACTACTGTATAACTGCGAATTATTTATAATTATCTTGGGTTTAATGATAAGTAATAACAATTTTCTTCTTTGCCAATGTTTTATTGAAGCTCTGTGCATTTCATACAAATCAAATTACATTACATATCAAACCTAGACCCATGCCAGTAATAACAATTTTCTCTAGAGGCTGTGCTCACTGTCTCCCGGAGAGGGCACTAGACACCAGGCTGGTGGCCCTGGTGATGGAGTCGGGGTACCTTTCCTTCGGAAGAGGGGCAGGCCAGAGGGGCACAATTACCTGTGAAGGAAGAACTTGACCAACTCTTTTGAAATCAGTGGAGGTGGAGTGGAGAGCAGTCTTATTCCAGGGTCATCGCTCTATTTTTGTTTTATGAGCATTTGGCTCATACAACTGATGGAGCTGAAGAATTAGAAAACCTCTATTAACACAGGCACTTATCTGACACATGCATGCCAGGTGCCCAGCTCCAACGCCTGGTGATGAGCAGAAAGGAAGGTGCTTCCCATGTTGCTCAGGGCAGCTAAGTGCTGGAAGGGCCTAGCTCAGCTTGGAGAATGCTGCGAAAGCCCTGGGGTCACCTGGCTGTGTGTATGGGGAGGGGGGTCTTGATATAAAACAAAACCCCCAAACCCACGTTTTCTCCTGAGTACATTCCCGCTGATTCACAGTTGAGAAAGGGCTGCCAATCAATGGAGAAGGGGCGATGGGAAAAAGTATTTGGGAGGCTGATGGAGACTTCCCAGGTGTTTTTCACAGGATGCTGTGTCTTGGGCCAGTAACCCACATGCATTTCTGTGGCTGTTGCCCATTCTTCTACTTTCCCATTAGCAACTTCTTTGTTTATTTCTTCAATTTTGTAACCAAAAATGTAGCTGATTTTAATACAAAGTACAATACCATTCACTAATTTAACAGGTGTTTATTCAGGGCCTATTATGTGCTGAGGATATTCTGGGTACTGGGAATACAACAATGAAAGAAAAGAAAAGAAAAGAAAAGAAAAGAAAAGAAAAGAAAAGAAAAGAAAAGAAAAGAAAAGAAAAGAAAAGAAAGAAGGAAGGAAGGAAGAGAGGAGGGAGGGAGGGAGGGAGGGAAGAAAGAAAGGTCCACGCTCCAGATATTTATAATTCGAATCATGTTGATTCCCAAGACAGATCCTACTCTAGAAAGCCCTTTGGGCAGTCAGTATTAGCAGTAGATGAAAAGGTTGCTTAGGTCATAGGCTTTCTGATAGATAAACATGTTTAGCCATAGATTAGATGAATATTTGGAATGTTGTCTGACTATCCTAACCTTGGGTGGGTGGTTGAGTTTTAACAAGCATTTACCAAGCACCTATCAGCTGCTAGCTATGAGAGAAAACTTGAATGTTCTCTGTCATTCCCAGAGTATAGTGGAAGACACATTGCTATGTATATTTTACAACCATGAAGTATTCTATGGAACACCAGCTCTAACAGGAGTGAACAGATTGAATATGAGAATAAGAAGGATTCTATACTCAAGCAGGAGAGAAATTGGTTTCTTTTCTGCAGACTCTCTGAACCCTAACTATACGTGTATTCTAAATCTCCAAGATAAATATGGTATCCAGGATTTCCCAATTATATTTAGGTACCAGCTTTGTGGATGCTCTTTCATGTCAGCCACCAAAGAAGCAGACAATCCACTGTGATTACCAGGAGGGCTGCGCTGCTCCTAAACAGGTAAAAAGTAAATCACAGTTACAACTCAGAAAAGGAAATAACAGTTTTCTAGTGCAGGTGCTAAATTCTTAAAAGAAGCAATTGTGGGTCCAGGGACATGGCACAATGGTCAAGTTCTTATCCAGCATGTGGAAGGCCATAGTTTGACCTCCAGCATCTCCTCCCCACAAAAAGAAACAACTGTATAAATCATTCTGCAAAGAAACAAAGCAGACAGATAGACATGGTTGTGTACACATTTAATTCCAGTACAGGGAGGCAGACAGATGACTGTACGATCAAGGTCAGCCTGGTCTATGTAGTGGGTTCCAGGCCAGCTGGGAATACAGGGAGACTCTGTTTCAAAAAAAAAAAAAAAAAGCAAAATGAAGTATCTCCAAGAGTTTCCAAGTAGGCACAGAAATATTCTTCATGTAGTTTTTTTCTAATATAATCCTAAATCAATGTTAAATATAAAATGTGATCAAGCAACTGAGTAAGAATATCTAAGTGGGTGTGGAGAGATTGGGAATACTGCAGGAGAACTAGACAGAGCAGAGCTCTAAAATAAATGATGGAATTTATAAAAATAAAGCTTCATTTCCTGTCAACAGAACTAATGAACTGGTGTATCTCATGACATCCCCCAAAATGTGGAGTTTTCATACTGGTATTCTATATCACTCTTTTTTTTTTCTTCATAATTTTCAGTTGTTTTTTTGGAACGAAAAACATCAGGACAATATAATGATTTTTATATTTAATTCCAACGCTGGGATGTGAAGTCTAGCATTTATGCTGATCTTAAACGCGTTCAGAATCTGAGAAACATCCAGAGGCAATTCTTAATTACTGAGTCTGACAAACTTTGGCCACTTTGACTTCCCCAAACTCTGACAAATAGCCTGGAAACACCCACGCTAAAACAGTCGTTCTTGTTTGTGAGCCTTTCCAGACTCGGCTGGCCAATTATGTCATAATGGATTGCTGTAATTAAGCATTTCGACAGGAAAGGGACTTGTTTTTGTTCCCAGGCTATGTGCCCTGCCACTCTGAGCTGAGGATCGAAAGGAACAGAGAAACTTGACAGCAGCAGAGCCCTGTGTGGTGCACACCACACACACCACACACACACACACGCACGCATGCACGCACACACACACACGCACACACGCACAAACACGCAAGCGCGCAAGCATGCACACAGGCAGCCTCAATCTCAGCCCCAGATCCAGAGTCTGAGGTTCCAGTGCTGCCCTGCCTGTTTCCTTCCTGTACATCAGCTGCGTGGATCCACGAAGCCACTGCGGCACCGTTGGCACTTCCTGTTCTCAAAAGCAGCCATGTTGGAAGTTCCCTCTGAATTTCTTGCCTGAGTTAATAGTATCATCAGCCCTCTGTCAATCAAAAGGGCGACCTTAACCATACCTTCTCCTTCAGTATTCACATTCAACCCATCACAAGGAAAATTCTTAGACAAACTGTTTCTCTGTTTTCTTGATGACTGCCAATATCGCAAACCTTTATTTCTCCTGGACTACTTTACTTGATTTTTTTAGCTAGTCCTTTTCCCTACCTTGAGTCTAATCTGAACTTTTAACCTACTGTCCAAGTCACTTTCCTAAACATAGATTGATGATCCCACTTTTTCTAAAACAGTTACCCTAACTACCTGCAACATCATTTCCCAAAATGAGATCCGGAGAACACTAGTGACACAGAATGTAACAGCTATTACTTGAAGGATTTTTGTATGGCCAACTTACTCTGAGACTGCTAAGATAAAAGGTGTGTTTGCTGCCCCTCTTTATTATAAAACTTCCCAGATCTTATTACTGCTCATGCATGTCAAGTACCTCTAAGAGAGAGGGTACAGCACACACTGACTCTGAAACTCTTTTCAAAGGCTAGACTGTTGGTCTGGAGAGATGGCTCAGCAGTTAAGAGTACCTGCTGCTCCTGCAAAGACCTGGGTTAGGTTCCCAGTAGAAACATGATGGCCGACAACCATCTGTACCTCCAGTTCCAGGGGATCTGGTGCCCTCTCCTGGCCTTTGTGGGCACCTGCAGTCACATACACATAACCTATATGCAGACACACATACATACATATAATTTAAAATAACAAAAAACGAGGGGCTGGAGAGACGGGTCAGTAGCTAAGAGCACTGGCTGCTCCTATAGAGGGCCTGGGTTTGGTTTACAGCAGCCAAACCATCCATATTCTTTTCTTAAGATTTATTTTTACTGGGGCTGGAGAGATGGCCCAGCAGTTAAGAACCCTGGATGTTCTTACATAGTACCATGGTCCAGTTCCGAGCACACACATAGCAGCTAACAACCATCTGTAACTCCAGTTCCAGGGGATCTGATGTCCTCTTCTGACTGCCACAGGTATTGCATGTCATGGGTGCACATACATACATGTAATGCAGGCAATACACTCATATGCTTAAAGTAAAAATAGTATTTTTTAAAAGGATAGATTGTAACTGGACATATGGTATATGGTTATAATCTAAACACTTGGGAGACTAAGGCAAGAAATCCTGTGTTCAATGCCACCCAGAGCTACACAGCAGGATCCTGTCATAATAAATAATTAATTGAAATACAGCAAGGGTCTGTGAGCATACTTCAGAAGATTCAGAAGACACTAGACTGAAATGTAACAAATTCACTTTTCAACCATGATGACATAAATGAAGATATGGTAAATCCTCTGTCTAACCCCTTTTAAAACATGCTAATAGGGCCCATTTCTTTTTGTGAGCCTCCTGGTAAAAAGAAAATAGTGTCATCCAGGCATGGTGACTCATGGCTTTAATTCCAGCACTCAGGAGGCGGAGGCAGGTGGCAAGGCCACCCTGGTCTACATAGGGAGTTTCAGGTCAGCTGAAGCTATAGAAAGACCCTGTCTCAAAAAGACGAAAGAAAGAGAGAGAGAGAGAGAGAGAGAGAGAGAGAGAGAGAGAGAGAAGAAAGAAAGAAAGAAAGAAAGAAAGAAAGAAAGAAAGAAAGAAAGAAAGAAAGAAAGAAAGAAAGTCACACTTCCCATTGGAGGTGATATGATACTACATTTGAAAAATTAGAAATGGAAAATCTGTCCTGGTCCTGGAGAGATGGCTCAGCAGTTAAGAGCACTGGCTACTCCTGCAGAAAACCCAGGTTCGATTTCCAGCACCCTTCTATAGATGATAGCTAACAGCCATCTATAACTCCAGTTCCAGGGGATACAATGCCCTCTTCTGACCTCAGCGGGCATTGCATTGCATGGTACAGGCACACTTGCATGCAGGCAATAGACCCATACACATAAAATAAAATAAGTAAAATTTTCTTTAAAAAAAAATGAACTGGAAAACTGAGTTTGCCAAGCTGTTCCTGCCTGCTCACGGTGGCAGCCAACACTGTATGACACTCCACTCCTTGCTCTGACATAAATCACCCACCAGGAACCAGTAAAGGTTTTTCTGTGGTAGAAAGTCCAGAAAACATAGCCTTAGTGAATCACCTGAAACTACCTCAATGTTGACTGCTGATTCTCTGACCTGGCCCATCATGGAAAGGCCCTTCCTGGGCAGGACAACCACCCATTTCTACTACAGGGACTCCTGTAAGAAATACATCATTATGATCCATTTTCAGTACAAGGCAGAGTTCAAGCTCATCAAAGAATCATAGATGAGCATTGGGGCACTAGGACCCTGTCTTCCCTAGCTAGCAGCAGGTGCCTGCTTGCCTGGGAGCTTGTTAGTTGATCTTAGGGTTGAAAAGTTACAGAAAGTCTGCCATATGACTGAACCTATTTATCAGAAAAGGGTGGGGGCGGGGGCAGATCTCCAGCCCCAGGACACACATTAGGTAAGGCTTTGCATCCTGAGCCAAGAGAAGAAGGGGGCAACACTAGACGCCAGGAAATGTGCACCTCTGTGAAGAAATCAGCCAATGAGGAGTAAAAGGGCAGAGAAATGCAATTGGGAATATAAAAACCTCTGTCATGTGCCAAATGGGCATGCCAGCTATTTTTGCCTTTCGTCCCGGGCTTACCAATTCCACTCAATTCTGCAGAACTGAGAATAACATCTGTCTCGCTTTCACTACTTAAAGACCCTTAAATTTGTTATTGCAGAGTGAGGGTCTTGTTTCCCACAGCTGCCCTAGCCCTGCAGCTGCTGTGCCCACCTGGATCATCTGGGGGCCCGTTCTTGACACCCTTCCCCTACCTGTGAGAGGCTGAGAGACAGGTGGAGCAACGAGGCACACCTCAGTGCAGGAGAATAAGGCTGAGGCCCGGCAGGGTAGAGAAGGTCAAATGACATCCATCCCTACACAGAACATTCCATGCCATTCCATTGTCTAACCACGATGACTCAGCAAGGATCTCCCCGAAGGCCCAGTGCTTCCAATGACCCTCTAATTACTGGGCAGCACAGTGATTAGGAGAGAACAAGAGAGGCAGGCTGACTCCAGCCCCACCTGCGTTATTGGTACTAGGTGACTTCAATCTGCCTGAGTCTCAGCTCCCATGGCTGTGACTAGAAGGGAATGGAAACAATGGTGTCCTGCCCCGCTGCTTATTTTCAGAATTGAGATAATACATGGAAAGTGCTTAGCACAGACCTTGTTACACAGAGAGCATTCCATAAACTAATGGTCTGTAAACTCTGGTCTATGGGCCGACTTGAGCTCGCTATTTGTTTTTATATGTGAGACTTTTCTGGAACTCAGGCACACTCATGTTGTCAGCGGATCCTTTTCTAGTGCAGAAGCAGAGACCTCAAGAGACCACATTGCACACAAAGCCTAGACTTTTACCATCTGGCCCCATAATAAACGCTTCCTTACTAGCAGTGTTCTCCAAGCCAACCACAATGTTCCACATTCCTTGACAAACCCTGTCATTTCCTCTGTCCTTTGTCTAGTGCTCTTTTCACCCCCCTTTCTGGGGAATAGGTAAGAATCTAGTGCACAGCCCCTCTAGAGCTCAGTGGACAGTTCTGCCTTCTCTCAAAATAATATGAATCTAATGTCTCAACTCTCCTCAAACTGAACATGATGCCTTTCCAGCATCAGTTTCTCCATTTATGTAAAACAAACACACCATTTTTAGATACCGCTTATGCATCTCTGGTTTTTTTCCTTTTCAATAAGACCCCAATCCATCCGCACCTCATCCTGGTGTAAGCCACTATGCTCTTGAATATGTTATCTTCCATTCTTCAGAAAGCAACTCCAACATGGTCTGCTTTTGGAGAATCATGTCAAGACCAAGACAGAGCCCCAGTCTGAGCAGATTCCAGAACAGACATTACCTCATTACTCCCCACAGATCACCATTTGCTGAATCCACCTCACATGAAGACTGAGACACTACCTGTCATCTCCTTTTGTCCTCCACCTTCTTCATTTCAAAATGTGTAAATGTCTGGGGCTGGCTCAGTGGTTAAGAGCATTGGCTACTCTAACAGAGGATGCATGTTCAGTTCCCAGACCCACATGGTGGCTAATGACCATCTCTAACTCCAGCTCCTGGGGATCCAATCCCTTTCCCTGACATCCATAGGCATTGCACAACATGGGTGCACTTACATACATGTAGGTAATACACTCATACACATAAAATAAAATAATAAAATATTTGGGGCTAGAGAGATGACTCAGGGGTTAAGAGTACTGGATACTCTTGCAGAAGACCAGGGTTTGGGTATCAGCACCCACATGTCAGCTAACAATTGTCCGTAACTCCAGTTCCAGGGAATCCAATGCCCTCTTCTGACCTCCACAGGCATTGCAGGACATAGGGGCATTTATATACATGCAGGTAATATCCTCATGCAGATAAAATTAAAAAAAAAATAAATAAAATCTTTTTAAAGTTGAAATGTGTATATACATTTATACATACACAGTTTAAACAGCATGTGGTCTAACATACAGTTTAAATAATAATGAAGTAAACATCCACGGCTACTGCCCAGCTTAACCAGTGCTCTGTCACCAGTGCCTGGGACACCTCCAGCCATCTCTACCACTCCCTTACTCTCTGTCTTCCACCATAGGCAGTTTATCAGGCAAGATTCGCTAGAGAAATTGAACCAATAAAATGTATATATATCATAAAAGAATTTACTAGCATGGCTTACACAATAGGGGTTAGTGATCCAACAATGGCCATCTATGCTCTGGAGAGGCTAAGAACCCAGTTGCTGCTCATGAAGCTGGAGGCTTCAGCAGCCCCAATCTGGCACTGAAGCCCTGGGTGAGTCCTGCAGAGTCACTGTTCTACATTGGAGGCCAGAGGAAGTTGGAGTCTGATAGAAACAAAGGACGGTGGAAGCCGCCGCCGCCGCCACCGCAGCAGCAGCAGCAGCAAGGATCAATGCACTCAGCAGCAAGAAGCAAAGGCAGGCAGGCAAGAAGCCCCGCTTTCCCTCAGACCGCTTTGGATCTGGAACAGGCTGGAAGGTCCCGCCACTCCAGGGGGAGAGGTCTCCCCCCGAGTTTTCCTTTCTGGAGAACCCTCACAAGTCCAGATCCTGCCACGTTAGCAATATTAATAACCACAGGCAGCTACTAGCTTCATTTTCATGTTATGTAATTTCTTATTTTTTGTTCTGCTCCAAACAAGATACTCTTGACTTTCATCTACTGTTCGTATTTGGTATGGACAGAACCGTACTAAATGCATTCTTCTGTAACTTGCTTCTTTAAGTTCTATCCATATTGACACAGGAAACCACACTCTGCTCGTTTTCTCTGCACATACTTTTTATGAGTATACTGACATCTATTTCCCCAATCACCTACTGATGTGTATACTGAGTTAGCTTGAATTTTTACTGTTATAAATAATATTACACACACTCCTTCAATAATATCCCTTGTAGCATAATTACTGAGTTGCAGAAATGTTCAATTTTGCTAATGACTTTTCTCTGATGCAACTGAGCCAATTCATACTCTTTCCAGCATTTTGCAAGAGTCCTCTTGGCTTCAGAGCCTCAGCAAAACTGTGTATTATTTTAATTCTGTTAATTAACTGTGTATAAACTAATGTCCAGCTGTAATTTAAATTTTTATATTTCCTGAGTCAGGCATGGTGGCACATAGCGCTTGGGAGGCAGAGGCAGGCAGATCTCTGTGAGTTCAAGGCCAGCCTGGTCTACAGAGTAAGTTCCAGGATAGCCAGAACTATAGGGAGACCTTGTCTCAAAAAGACCCAAAAAAATTTTTATATTTCTTGTTTAGCAATGAAGATGACCATTTTTTCCTATATTTAGTGGTCATTTATGTTTTCTCTTCTTTTAAATGCTCGTTCATGTCCTTTTCTCCATCTTTAATGACTTCTTAATTGAGTCTTTTTCATTGTCTCTTTTTCTAATCTATCTGTTGGAATCACCTTGAAATATTCTGGATCCTAGGCTCAGCGGTTAAGAGTGCTGGCTGCTCTTGCAGAGGACCAAAGTTCAGTTCCCAGCACCCACGTGGCAGCTAACAACTCTCAATAAGTCAAAAAGTTCCAGGGGATCCAATGATCTCTGGTGATGTCTGGCCATGGGTATTGCACACATGTGTGTACAATATGCATGTAGCACATATATTCTGGGTCCTGATCTTTTGTCCACTATGTGTTACAACTAACTTCTCTGGAAGTCCTAGAAATCCCTGTGAGGGGAAGGCCTTCCTGCCTTGCTATTAACTCTCCAGACGTGGCTCAGAGTATCAGGTTCTTGGGAACTGAGGATGAACAGACAGGAATGATTTCCACTTTCCTGTTGGACCAGGACAGGAGCCAGGAAAGCTGAGAGCAACTCAGTCCAGGATATGATCATCAGAACTGGAATTTCTGTGCCTTCAGATAGAGTCCAGAATTTGCTGGCTTAACTGTACCATACTTGAGTCACCTACTATGCTCCCATTGCCCCCCGCCCCCCAGTCTCAGCTCTCAACATCATTTCAACAGGTCCCAGCTCTCATAAGCCCCCTCTTCCTTGCTCTACAGCCAGGCCAGGTGGTTCAGGAATCCTGATGACTATGTTCATCAGAAATCAGACGCTTATTGCTCAACAAATAGCCTTCAGCTATTCATGCATGGCTTCTCCCTGCCATATCTCTGCTGAGCCTTTGGCAGCTGCCTGGGTTCTCTCAAGCTCCCATCAATGATTAGAAAAAAAAATAGCTTAGAGTCCACTTGCTTGCCTGGAGAAAGCCAGGCAGTGCCTAGCTCACCCGCATCACACCCACAGCTCCCTCTTGGCGCTGGTCAGTGAGGCAGGATGCTGTTCACTTTTCATGTTCCCTGAAGAGGCCTTGGCAGAACGCAGCAAAAGAGACAACCCTCCTCCAGTATGCAGGGAGCACAGGACTTTCAAGCAGGCCCTAGTCCTCATGTGTCACTCTGTGAATAAGAACACATAAAACGAAGTCCTATATTGTATTTGCCAAAGGGTAAAAAATGAAAAATGTGTAAAGTCGCTTTATTTCAACTTGAAATACAGCTTCCAGTGCTCACTTCTACTGCATGTAAACTAAACTTGGGACAAAACAGAGATTAGTAAGGCCCAGGTACAAAAATGATAGACAAATTTGTAAAGCATTTCATTCTTTTAGACAAAAAATATCACATTTTCTCTTATATGCAAGGAGCATGCTCACATGTGTGCATGTGTGTGTGTGTGTGTGTGTGTGAGACAGAGAGAGAGAGAAAGAGAGAGAGAAAGAAAGAAAGAGAGAGAGAGATTAAAGCAGAATGGAGACTGTTTGGGGGAGGAAGGTGACCAATAGGAGAGAGCGAAGAGAGCCTGGGGTGGAGGAGGACCAATTACAGTGATATGTGTGTATGAAAATATAATGAAACCATTATTTTAGATGCTAATTGACAAAACTCATTTTAAAAATAAAGAATATAGGGGCTGGAGGGATGGCCTAGCGGTTAAGAGCGACGACCGCTCTTGCAGAGGACCCGGGTTCGATCCCCAGCACCCACATGGCAGCTGAGAACCGTCTGTGACTCCGGTTCCAGGAGAACTCCAGTTCCAGGGGAATCCGAGACCGTCTTCTGACCTCCGCGGCATCGCACGACACGGGTGCGCAGACCTGCATGCGGACAATACATTCATACACATAAAAATAAATAAATAAATTAAAAATTAAAAAAATAAATAAATAAAAATAAAAATAAAGAATATATACAAACCAAAAAAGAAAGAAAAAGAAAAAGTGGTTTCCAAATATGAGAAAATTCTCCAAATTACAAATCCATGGTTGAGCCTGTTTTCTTTTTTTTTTAATTTTATTTATTCTTTATGTGTATGAATGTACTGTTTGCATGCAGGTCGGTGCACCTGTGTCCTGCAATGTGAAGAAGTCAGAAGAGGGCATCGGATTCCCCTGGAACTGGAGTTAAAGACGGCTCTCAGCTGCCATGTGGGTGCTGGGGATCGAACCCGGGTCCTCTGCAAGAGCAGTCGGTGCTCCTAGCCACTAGGCCATCTCTCCAGCCCAGAGCCTGTTTTCATACTTGAAAACCTACTCCTTATCTGCTCCACAACTGTTTAAAATTCTGGAAGTAGTAGGAAAAAATAAAACCCTGGTCTTTCATTTTCTATTCCCCCCCCCTTTGTATTCTTAAGGGAAGCACCCTTCTGAGGATGCATTATCTCTCCACCAGAACCACCCACAGTTACCCACACTAATTCACAAATTCTGAGATCTCTGAGTATCACAGCATACTAGTGCAGTTATTGATTTTACTTCCTTTCCTGAGAAAAGTAGAAAGAATATCACACTTGATTGCATGGTTTCAATTACCAATATAGAAATATGTGTTGCTAATAAAATAACATCAAGCGAGAAGGGAGAGTATCTCCACAGAGTCGATGGAAGAAGACCTGCTTCCATCAAAGAAACATGCCAGAGAGCAGGAACAGATCAGCTCAGGGTCAGATGTGTGACAGCCTTTGCAGTCCCCCCCCCTCCCCATTTCCTGCATAGTTGTGCCATAGTCTCAGGGCTCTGCTGACATAATCAAAAGCCACCAGAACATGAAATATCAAAGTCACCAGTGGGAAATTATCAGAAGAGGCTGCTGCCAGTTACTCTTATTTATTTGTTTGTTTGTTTGTTCGTTTAATTTTATTTTTACTGAGAGAACACAAGATGTAATGGAGCCAGCAACTAGGTGAACAGCCAGAAGCGATTCCAGCTGGGAAGGGTGTGAGATGCACCATCCTAGGAATTGCACAAGTAAGGGAGAGAAGAAGGGAATTCAAGGAAAGAAGGAAGGAAACCAGTTTGCAAAAGAGACCAAAGAAGTGTGAGCTAAAACAGCACTGAAGTAGATTACAAAGGACTGTGAAAATGGCCCATCGCTAAGCCCTACCAGATCTCTCTTACACATTCTTCTGATTTGCTTTGTCTCTGCCACCCAGACCCAGACCCACATCCCCTGGCAACGGAAGACATGCCAGACTTCTGCCTCCATCACTCCTGCACCCAGCAATGCCCACAGCTCTCCCCAGTGCTTTCTCTGATGCAGGATGCATCAGAACACCCCTGCCCTACATAAAGGAAAAAGTGCTTTGCACGCACAGACGGTTCCATAGGATTCTGCCCTTCTCTCCAGGCCAGCATTCCTGTGTTTTGCAGAATACTAACATTGCAAGACATCAAAACAAAAGACAGCCACACAACATTGCAAGACAGCCACACAAAACAGCTTTGTGGTTAATACACGGAGGAAATGTTGCATCAGACAACAGGACTTCTCTGAGCTTTTTAAATGGAAATAAATGTGAACTTCCAAGTGGGACTAATATTATAGTACTCTCATACTCCAGTGAAATCCTGTAGTCGGGGCGGTAGACAGACCCTTCCCCCAGCTGCTTGGAAAACCCACAGCCCAGTCCACGCTGGGGGTCATCCTCAGCCACAGACAACTGTCTTTAAGGATGTGTCTCGCCCCTTGGAGACTGACCACAGCAGAACTGGCCATACAAAATTCAAATTCTTGAACCTCAATTTGGGACCTATCTGAGGGGCCGCCCTTATCCCCAGGACTCCATAGGATAAGCTGAGGCCTCGGTTCCAATTATACTGTTGGTATGGGGGCCATGGGAATGTGTGTTGAAGAAAACTTAGTTCAGGGAGCATGACTGACCAAAGGCTTCCATCACAAATCTGTGTCCTGGGACCATGCCTCCCATGGGCTACTTTCAGAAACAGAACGTAGAGGTGCGCTGAGCCAGTTCCTTTGCTAGTGAACTCTGACTTCATCATCCACTGACAGAGGCTTCAGGTGCTTCTCCCAACCTGCCTCAGCCTCAGGGATACGCTAGCAACTCACCAACCATGAGTTTATCACTTTGCTGATGCAGTTTACACAAATAATACAGCATGCAATGGTATGTGTTGATGCTCTACACTGTTGTGGATATCACAGAACACTCTGTTGATTCTTGCTGCATTCTTCCTCTGTAATCAGCCTACGGTCATCAGGGACAACTGAGTGTAGTTCCAACATGAACACCCTTCAGTTCATGTTAATGAACAAGACAAAAATTTTTTTAAAAAAACCTGTGTATCAAATCCAGATACTGGATGGTGACATCAGTGAATTCTTTACTAAATCAATAAGGGTTTTCAAACACTGGAAGAATACATCCCTGGAACTTTTTAAAAATTATTTTATTTTTTTATGTGTATGAATGTATTGTCTGCACGTAGGTTTGTGCACCCATGTCGTGCAATGCCGTGGAGGTCTGAAGAGGGGGTCAGATTCCCCTGGAACTGGAGTTAAAGACAGTTCTCAGCCACCATGTGGGTGCTGGGGATCAAACCCGGATCCTCTGCAAGAGCAGTCAGCACTCTTAACCGCTAGGCCATCTCTCCAGCCCCATCCCTGGAACTTTAAAAATATTTTTTAAGCATCTGTCTATCACATACAATGGTTCCCAACCAAATCCAGTCCCCTCGATGTCCCAACACCCATCAGAACTCACGCATCACAACATCCAAGCTAAGCCCTATCCACTCAGGCTCCCAAACCCAGACATCCTTCTGTGCACATAGAGCCACTGGAGTCTGGTCAGCACATCTAGAAATCCTAGGTAAGTCATACTCTTCCTCACCCGACAGTACTCAGTCTTCTATGGTTTTCAGTCCAGGGTCAGTCCCATCGGTCAATGGTTGTGTTTTTTTGCCAGTACCAGGCTGTCTTTATTACTATAGTCCTGTAATATAGCCTGAAGTCTGGTAATGTAATCCCCCCAGTATTGCACTTTTCACTCAGGGTTGCTTTAGCTATTTGGGGTCTTTTGTTTTTCCATATGAATTTAAGGATTTTTTTTTTCTAAGTCTGTGAAAAAGCTCATGGGGATTTTGATTGGGATTGCATTGAATCTGTATATTAATTTGGGTAGAATGGACATTTTTACTATATTAATTTTTCCAATTCATGAGCATGGGAGGTCTTTCCATCTTTGGATGTCATTTTCAATCTCCTTCTTCAGGGTTTTAAAATTTTTGTTGTAGAGGTCTTTGGTGTCTTTGGTTAGGTTTGTTCCTAGGTATTTTTTTTAGGCTATTGTGATTGGGAAGGTCTCCTTATATCCCTTCTCCAGTTGCTTATTGTTGGTGTTTTTAATTTTTTTAATTTACTATTTTTTATGTGTATGAGTGTACTGTCTGCATGTAGGTTGGTGCACTCGTGTTGTGCAAATGCCACGGAGGTCAGAAGAGGGCATCAGATTCCCCTGGAACTGGAGTTAAAGATAGTTTTCAGCTGTCATGTGGGTGCTGGGAATCGAACCCAGATCGTCTGCAAGAGCAGTCGGCGCTCTTAACATCTGAGCCATCTCTCCAGCCCCTGATTCTCTTGTTGTAAGACATATAGTACATATCTAGGAGTTGCTCAAGAAACAAATAAATGAATTGAACTCATAGCTAGATTTTTTTTTTTTTTTTTTTTTTTTTTTTTTTTTT
>VZQC01010358.1:704536-790777 GCA_009823505.1 Rhizomys pruinosus | reverse complement strand
AAATACTGAGAAGCTCTACTAAATACTTAGGAATGGTAAACAGATTGAGATAAACTATAGAAAAAAGTTAAGATCCTCATTGGGCCTGACAACTTGGATTGTGTATGTGATCTCAGAGGAATTTGTTGTTCACCTGCTACTCATGTCATGTCTTTTGTACTAGTAAGGTGAGTTGCCTTTCCTTCTTCTTTTTGAAGCTCTCAGTATAAGAACACTTTCCCAATCAAGAGTGAAAAGACTAATAAAAATAAGCTTTATCTGAGAGAGCCAAAAACCAACAGAAATTCCAGATACCAAATAAACAGAAAAACATGGAGGGCAAAGAGCCATCAAAAAAGGTATCACTTTTATGATTGGAAATCTAAATGATCAGAACAAGTAAATAATAAATAAGACAGACAGCAAGTCGCACCTGTCATGAAACGTCTGCAAAGAGACAAAGAAGAGGACGTTCAAAGTTCACCAACAAAGGAAAGTCCCACACGACAATGGGATTTCCCTGTAGGGATACCAAGTAAGAACAGAGACATACCTTCGAATTTTTGATGAAAGGATTTTCAAAAAAATCCCATCCCCACCCACACCATGAAGGAAAGGCAATGACGGAGCAATGATATTTAAGACATACACATTCTTATAGTCTATCTTTTTTTTTTTTTTTTTTTTTTTTTGGTCTTTTCGAGACAGGGTCTCCCTGTAGCCCCAGCTGTCCTGGAACTCACTCTGTAGACCAGGCTGGCCTTGAACTCACAAAGATCCGCCTGCCTCTGCCTCCCAAGTGCTAGGATTAAAGGCATGCGCCACCACACCCAGCCTATATTCTATCTTTATCTAGGTCTTATTGCAAGCTATCAGAGCATATCTCTCCAGTGAAGAAAAAGCCAAGAAAAGCAACAAAGAGAAGAACAATCCATCTCCCCAGAGACCCTCAGTGAAGATCAGGGTGGACATGGAGGACTTGGGGTATTATCACTATGCATTGTGGAGATATCTAGTACACTAAAGTTTTTACAGGGGAATGTGACAGGATTTCATTGGGGCATTTGAAGAGCTTCAAGGAAAACTAGGCAAAATTTAAGTCAACCTAGTATGAGCCCCAGGAAAACTGATATGCAAGACGGGAAAACCGTGTTACACTACTTGATAAAGTTCTGATAGCAGCAAGCAGCTGCTGTCAGCAGCAGGTAGCACTGACCACTGATAGAACTTAGAAGGGGGGGAATGGACTGAGTCAACAGGTTATATCAAAAGTGAATAAAACATGGGGGCTGGAGAGACGGCTTAGCGATTAAGAGTGCCTACTGCTCTGGCAGAGGACCCAGGTTCGATTCCCAGTACCCACATGGAGGCTGAGAGCCGTCTTTAACTCCAGTTCCAGGGGAATCCGACACCCTCTTCTGACCTCTGCTGCATTGCACCACACGGGTGCACAAACCTACATGCAGACAGTACATTCATACACATAAAAAAATAAATAAATAAATAAATTTTTTTAACTGAATAAAACAAGAAATAGCTACCACTGACAGGTAAATAACTGAGAAAGGATGGCTCAAAATGCTATTTGTTGACCCAAACTGCTTATAGAACTATTTGGTTTTACTTTTAGCTACCTGTACTTACATGACTTTTAAGAAAAAGTTCAAGTAGGCCGAACGCAGTCATTCACAATCCTAATCCCTGGACTCAAGAAGTTGAGGTCCTGGGGGAGGGAGGTGTGGAAAACCCAGGTCATGGAGGACAGGACTGAAACAATGTCCTCTGGACATGACAGGACCATTGCACTCACGAACTCACGGCAGCTCCATCTGCCTGCATAAGACCGAGTCTATGTTTTAGCATGAAGCAGGGACAAAGTTAATGAGCCCCACACCTGAGAAGTTGCTGATCATTAATGGCTGGGGGGGGGGCAGTAGAGTCAGTTTTCTTTAAGGAAGTGTTTCCTGGTTGGTCCACAGAGCTATGTGGATGGGGGATGTCCCCACACCCTGGAGATATGGGAAGCACAACTTGGCATCAATGGATTATTAAAAAAACAAACAAACTGGGACACAAAGTTGGGAGGTGGGAGGTGGGAGGTGAGCATTGAGCAGGAGGAGAGGGAGGGGTGGGGTGAATATAATAAAAATGTATTATATGAAATTCTCAAAGAATTAATAAAAAAAATTTTGTTTTATTTTATTTTTTTTTTTTTTTGGTCTTTTTTTGAGACAGGGTCTCTCTGTAGCTCTGGCTGTCCTGGAACTCACTCTGTAGACCAGGCTGGCCTCGAACTCACAGAGATCCGCGTGCCCCTGCCTCCCAAGTGCTAGGATTAAAGGCGTGCGCCACCACGCCTGGCATTTATTTATTTCTGTATGTGTATCAATGTACTGTCTGCATGCAAGTCTGTGCACCCGTGTCGTGCAATGCCGCGGAGGTCAGAAGAGGGTGTCGGNTGGATAAGTAAGGTCATGACTCATGTATGAAACAAACCAAAATAGATTCTCCTGGATTGTCACTTATAAAAGCAATTCCATGGCTGGAGTGATGGCTCTGTGGTTAAGAGTGCTGAGTGCTCTTGCAGTGGACCCGGGTTTGATTTCTAGCACCCATGTGGTGGCTAAGAACCATCTTTAACTCCAGTACCAAGGGTATCAGACACCCTCTTCTGACCTCCATGGCTTTGCAAGACAAGGGTTCACCAACCTATATGCAGACAGTATATTCATAAACATAAAAAATAAAAAAAAAGTAGGGCTGGAGAGATGGCCTAGCAATTAAGAGCGCCGACCACTCTTACAGAGGATCCGGTTTCGATCCCCAGCACCCACACGGCGGCTGAGAACTGTCTGAAACTCCAATTCCAGGAGAACTCCAGTTCCAGGGGAATCCGAGACCCTCTTCTGACCTCCGTGGCATTGCACGACATTGGTGTACAAACCTGCATGCAGACAGTACATTGATATACATACAGAAATAAATAAAATTAAAAAAAAATGTTACCAATAATCATAAGTATGCAAATAAAAGTATGGGATCTGTAAGCACTGTCATATGAATCATGATAGGTCCTTGTAAATTAAATTTGACCTAGGCCTAGATAGATGCCAGAAGCTGAGCCTGATGGTTGCTCCTCTAAAGAACCTGAGTTCAGTTCCCAGCACTCACATGGGGCAGCTCACACCCTGTATCTCCAGTTCTAGGGGATGCGATGCCCTCCTCTGGCCTATACACACACACACAAGCACACACACACACACACACATGCATGCACACACATGCATGCACACACATGGACACACACACATACACACACACGTGCACACATGCATATACACATACACATGCAAACACACACAGGCACACACACACAAATTGCTGTGTATGACAAAACACTCTGACAAAAACCAACTTGGGGAGGAAAGGGTTTATTCATCTCACATCTCCTGGGTCACAGTTCATCACTGAGGGAGCCCAAGGCAGGAACTCAGGGCAGGAGCTGGAGCACAGGCCATGGAGGAGCGCTGCCCACTGGCTTCCTCCCATGGCCCATGTCCAGCCTGCTTTCTTATAGAATGTACAACAACCTACCCAGGGGTGGCACCACCCATAGTGGGCTGGGCCCTCCCATATCACTCAACAATCAAGAATTTGCCCTACAGATGTGGCCACAGGTCAGTCCAATCAAGGAAATTCCCCAACTGAAGCTCCCTTAACCCAGGTGTGTCAAGTTGACCCTAAAGCTATCCAGCACAGCCCATCGCTTATACAATGAATGTGCACTAAAAATTATTTTAATGCTCCTAATTAAAACTTGAGTAGAGAAGGCAAGCTGTGGGGCTTTCCAGCACTCATAAGTGTGTATGACTGGTCATGCACTGGGTGACAGTTACAATCCACTTCCTCTGCCTTCTCCACCAGATCTTTTGAGTCCCATATTATACTAATGATTATCAAGAACTTGAAAAATGACCTCGAGCTCAGGGGTCTGACAGTGCTACTTTCTGTGACAGTGGAAACAAAACTGTAATATGCTTTTGGGCTTGTACCTGCCAAGACACTGAGAAAATTACTGAAATTTCCAATTTAATGATAACTATTTCTACTCTAGTGTTTTCTTTTATAATAATCAAAATCGGCTAAAAATACAGCTGTAAAATATTTCTGAGTGCTGTGCCATTTTGATGGAAGTTGACAGATTAAAATTCTCAACAAATACGCCCACCAAGGAATGCTAAAGTACACTTGTGGGCAATTTTTCAGAGAAATAGATTCAATTTATTCTTGTCACCATAGCAACAAGAGAAATCACTCTATTATTTTCATCATAGCATTTCCAGTTATTTTTCTCTCACAGTTTAGGCCATAGACAAAACTAGAAAGAATGGTGTTGACCACAGAACACACCAGAAACTAGCAATTTCCTGCCTGGTAGCACAGACTTTTGATCATCAGGAGTCCCATAATAAAGCCTCCGGATCACTAAAAAATGATGGACTTTAAAACTTGAGTGCTGGAGAGATGGCTCAGGGGTAAGAGCATCTGTTCTTCTTCCAGAGGATCCAAGTTCAGTTCCCGGCACCTAAATTGGACACCTCACAACCACCTATAACTCCAGCTTCAGGGGACCTGATGTCCTTTTCTAGCCTCTGTGGGCACCCATATACATGTGGCATACAGATAGACAGACAGACAGACACACACACACACACACACACACACACACACACACAAACAAACAAATAAAGATAAATTAAAAAAAAAAAACTTGGTCTGGGGAGATGGCTTAGTCAGTAAAGTGTTTGTTGTCATGTACCATGTCATGTACCAAAATCCAAACCTGAGTTTGGATTCCCAGCACATACATGAAGTCCAGGCATCAGCATGTGCGTGTAATTCCAGTGCTGGGGAGATGGAGACAGATGGATCCTAGGGATCACTGTCCAGCCAGCCTCGTCAATCAATGAGCAGCCCCACGTTCAGTGAGACACCTTGTCTCAAAAAATAAAGTAGAGGCTCAGGGCTGAGGGGCCTGCCACAGACAGGCAAGGCCCAGAGTTCATATCCCTGGAACTCACATAAAGTACAGTCATGGCATGTAATCCCAGCTTGAGGGAGGAAGAGATGAAGAATCCCCAGCCAAGCTGGAGATCTCCACTGGCTGGAAGTGGTGAGCTGTGAGTTCAGCCAGAGAGCTGACAGCAATTGAGGAAGACATCAGACACCAAATTCAGGCTTCCACATACATGCATGCACATGTGTACACCTGCTCACATGTACACATGTGTATCCACAGGTGTGAACATGTATATATGCCTGTATGCATACCACACACATACATGCAATGAGGGGAGGAAATAAGGTAGACAGTGATTGAGGAAGACACTCCACATTGACCTCTGACCTCCACATACACAAGCATACATGTGCATGCACACCCACACATGTGCACACATCCATATGATTGATCACATGCATAGACCACATGCTTAAGCTAAAACAGAAGAAGAAGAAGAAGAAGAAGAAGAAGAAGAAGAAGAAGAAGAAGAAGAGGAGGAGGAGGAGGAGGAGGAGGAGGAGGAGGAGGAGGAGGAGGAGGAGGAGGAGGAGGAGGAACTTGCAGCCAGGTAGGATGACTCTTGCCTATAATTCCAGCATTCAGAGGCTTAGGCAGGAGGGTTGCCATGAGTTTTAGGCCAGCTTGGTCTACAGAGTAAGTCCCAGGCTAACCTAGGCCACAGTGTGAGACCCTGTCCCCAACCCCAAAACATGGGGTTAGAGAGATGGTGCAGTAGTTAAGAACACTGACTACTCTTGCAGAGGACCCAAGTTCCATTCCCAGCATCCACATAGTGGCTAACAACTGTCCATAACTCCAGTTCCAGGAGATCCAATGCCCTCTTCTGGCCTCCACAGGTATTGCACTTGTGCAGGTACATACCTGTCCGCAAAACACATATAAACATTAAACACACACACACACACACACACACACACACACACACGCACCACTTTGTCACTTTGTCCCTTTTGAATTGATGAAAGCAGGAAAAGATAGCATTTTTCTAAGACAATTTAAAACTATTTAAGGTTTAGGGGCTGGAGAGATGGCCTAGCGGTTAAGAGCACTGAATGCTCTTGCAGAGGACCCAGGTTCAATCCCCAGCACCCACATGGAAGCTGAGAACCATCTTTAACTCCAGTTCCAGGGGAATCCAACACCCTCTTCTGACCTCTGAAGCACTGTATGACACGTATGCACAAACCTGCATGCAGACAGTACATTCATACACATAAAAAATAAATAAAAAAGCAATGGCCTAGCGGTTAAGATTGCCGACTGCTCTTGCAGAGGACCCGGGTTCGATCCCCAGCACCCACATGGCGGCCGAGAGCCGTCTGAAACTCCAATTCCAGGAGAACTACAGTTCCAGGGGAGTCCGACGCCCTCTTCTGACATCCGCGGTGTTGCACGTCACGGGTGCACAGACTTGCATGCAGACAATACGTTCATACACATATGGAAATAAATAAAATTAAAAAAATAAATAAATAAAAATAAATAAATAAATAAGTTAAAATCTATTAAAAAACTATTTAAGGTTTAGGTAGCATTTTTTTTTTTTTGTCTTTTTGAGATAGGGTCTCCCTTTAGCCCCAGCTGGCCTGGAGCTCCCTATGTAGACCAGGCTGGCCTTGAACTCACAGAGGTCCACTTGCCCGTGCTTCCCAAGTGCTGAGATTAAAGGTGTGTACCACCATGCCTGGCTTTAGGTAGCATTTTTTTATATTTTTTTATTTTATTTATTTTTTTATGTGTATGAATGTACTGTACGCATGTAGGTTTGTGCACCTGTGTCATGCAATGCCGCAGAGGTCAGAAGAGGGTGTCGGATTCCCCTGGAATTGGAGTTAAGACGGTTCTCAGCCGCCATGTGGGTGCTGGGGATTGAACCCGGATCTTCTGTAAGAGTGGCTGGTGTTCTTAACCGCTAGGCCATCTCTCCAGCCCCTAGGTAGCATTTTTAAGGGGTGAAAATAAACAATTAAATTTAAACTTCAGCTGGGCGTGGTGGTACATGTCTTTAATCCCAACACTCAGGAGGCAGAGGCAGGTGATATCTGTGAATTCAAGACCAGCCTGGTTTACATAGCAAGTTCCAGGACACTCATAGTCAGACTTTGTGCAGGGGAATATGCTAGAAACACATTACACATGCACCTGAAAATGGCTCATGTAACCCAGTACAGTAACTGCTTTAGGTTTTGAACCCCATCATCAGTTATACTTCCACATCACTCTACTGCCACTGCCATCTGATGACATCGAAGTCACGCCCCTTAGCTTAGTCCCTGGTGCCCTGTCATTCTCTTCACCACAATCTTGTCTTGATTCTTAATGAATTTACATATAGTCTGACCTTTCAGTTCCTTGACCTAACCTCTTGCAATAGTTTTTCCCATTGAAATCCCCTACATGGCTCAGATACTTGCATCTATTATACCCCAGTTCTTGTCATTATTATGAAGCATAGTGCATGTCACCTCCATAACAAGTATCAGTCCACCTACAACCTTTGGGAAAATAAAGAATCCATCTCCTTTTCTTCTCAACAGATAATTAGATACAGAAAATATGGTACATTATATGTAATGGAATACTATTCTGTATTTTTAAAAGGATAAGGGCTAGGAAGATGGCTTCATGTAGTGTGCTCAAGGACAGCAAATAAAATAACATGTTTCAAGCTAGAAAGATGGCTCAGTGGTTAAGAGCACTGGCTGTTCTTGCAGAGGACCCAGGTTCAGTTCTCAGCACCCACATGGCAGCTAACAACTGTCCATAACTCCAGTTCCAGGGAATCTGACACCCTCTTCTGACCTCCACAGTCATTACATGACACAAGTGCACTTAAATACATACATGCAAAATGCTCATACACATAAAGTAGAAAACAATAAATAAAATATTTTAAATAGCATGTTTCATCTAAAAATAAACCAAGAAATTTAAACAGCATGATCAAAATGCTTAAGGATATTAGGGAATCAGAGTCACTGTATGTGGCCATTCCCTGTGTCCTCTTGGTCGGCGGCCTCTTGGCACACCCACCCAACATGCCCCAAGCCACAGGTGGAGGCAGGGAGGGAGAGGGAACAGATTCAGAGCAGCAGGTAAGCCTGGCAAATCAAAAAGAAAGATATGGGAGTTGGCTTCAAAGAGCCAAATAACTCATTTATTGTAGGAGTTTAGGGTCTTATATAGGAGCTTTGGTAGGTTCCTAGCAAGGGTGAGACAGCAAAGGAAGTCTCCATGCACTTCTTACAATACCATTTGTCTCCCCGAGATTAGGCTTTTATCTGGCAGAGATGCCATTTGGTTCCAGAGACCAAGGTGTGCTTTAGAAGTGGCAAGTTCAGGACTGCTACACCTTACATTATACTCCCCAGGGGGGATGGCTGCAGGCGCCTGAACGTCCACCAGTGAGTGGGGGCTGGCTCCAGCTCCTTGTGGCCTCTGTAGGTTATCAGGGCAAAGCCAGCTCACTTGCTGCTCAGCCATGATATACCAGGCCCCACAACTGAGGACTGCTCACCTGGCATTGTGCATGAATATACCCTTAAGGTATATATAATCTGGGAACCCTGTACAATATCACCAACAGAAAACAGGAGTAAGAAATGATCAGAATGGGGGCTGCAGAGATGGCTCAGTGGTTAAAAGCACTGGCTGTTCTGGCAGAGGACCTGGGTTCAATTCCCAGTACCCACATGGCAGCTAATAACTGTCTATAACTCCAGTTTCAGGGGATCCGATGCCCTCTTCTGACCTCCACAGGGATTGCATAACATGGGCATGCTTACATACATGCAGGCAATAGACTCATACAGATAAAATAAAAATAATAAATAAAATATTTAAAAAGAAATGATCAGAAAAGAGTCCACGAAAAATATTATGAGCTAAATTTAGGAGACTGAGCACTTCCTGATCAAGGATCTGACACAAAGAAACCACAAGTAATTGTATATCAACTCTTCTGCCCTTTGCATCATGGCCTTTGTGGTATTGTTATACCCAGAGCAATTTAAAACACAGGAGTTATTTATCTCTGGAATTTTCCATGATAAAGACAGATAACTGAACTGCAGGAAGTGAAACCCAGGACAGGGATCCACTTTGCCCAACCCCAGCCCTTCTAACGTTCCTGTACCACCTGAAGGGGAGAGAAGGGGGTGTTGATGCTCAGAAGTACAGCCCTGGACCTGGTGACTAAAGAGCTAAGGCTAGGTAGCAGGACCATAGACCATGTCCATCCTGCACACCCCTCACCAGTCCAGTAGCAGGGGTCCCGTGTGAGGGGTTGCCACTGACAGAGCTACAAGCTGTACACCCTGTGTGTTTCTGGGAAAAGCCAAAGACAGCAGCAGAAGCCAGAACAAGAACATTTGAGGAAATTCTAGTCACAATGTACCTATGGCTACAACAAACACAGCTAACCTTAGAGTCAGAGTTGTTAAAACCTTGTCAAACCTGCACTAATGTCCCATTTACCCTGATTCCTTTACATAGTACAGTATATCTGATTATGGCCATAAATATGACAAAGAATGCTAAAAGGCAGGAAATACAATATGAAAAGTGAGGCTGAGATGTTCTATCACTAAGCTGATCATTTAGCATGGACGTGAACAGAATTTGTCTCCAGAGATCCCACAGCATAGCATACAGCCATGGATTCTTGAGGCAGGTGACAGGTTTGAACCCAAGTCCAGTATTTATGTGACCTTGAGCAGCTGTTTAATCATCTTCTCCTTTGAATTTCTTTATGGGGAGTGAGAAACTTGCCTAAGTACCGAGATGTTTAGGCCTAAGGTAGTATAAGAACAATGACCAATAATCTATATAGATTGTGCTTACATATTTATTTTTTTATAAAATTTTATTTATTTTCATATGTGTATGAATGTACTGTCTGTATGTAGGTCTGTGCACCCGTGTCGTGCAATTCCGCGGAGGTCAGAAGAGGGCGTCGGACACCCCTGAAACTGGAGTTAAAGACGGTTTTCAGCCGCCATGTGGGTGCTGGGGATCGAACCTGGATCCTCTGCAAGAGCAGTCGGTGCTCTTAACCACTAGGCCATCTCTCCAGCCCCGGCTTACATATTTATACATTAAAGTAAACACTAAGAGTGACTGCCATTGTTCTCATTACCCAACTCACAGAAGGGGCCTCACCAGAAAAATGAGCCAAGTTCCACACTGTGTTGTACATAGAACTGACTAGATATGTCAGGTCCCCATAAATTAAAGTCTAACTGCCTTCCTCCAGCTGTCTTCAGAGGCTATTTTCCTCATGATTTCGGGAGGATCAATGGAGAATGATGCTGTATTCCAGTGGACTTCGTGATTTAAATCATAAAGATTTATCAGAAGTGGAAAATAGTATAGGGGATGTCATGATTACATTTAATTTTTTTCAGATAAAAGGACAGCCCCAAATTAACTAATGTTGCCTTACCAATAATAAGTAACAATTATCTTAAAACTTTTTTTAATTTTTATTTATTTTCTATGTTTATGAATGTACTGTCTGCATGTAGGTTTGTGCACCTGCGTCGTGCAATACCGCAGAGTTCAGAAGAGGGTGTCGGATTCCCCTGGAACTGGAGTTCTCCTGGAATTGGAGTTACAGACGGTTCTTAACCACCATGTGGGTGCTGGGGATCAAACTCGGGTCCTCTGCAAGAGCAGTCAGTACTCTTAACCACTAGGCTATCTCTCCAGCCCCAGATAAAACTTTTTTAAGGTTTATTTATTAACTTGCATATGTGAGTGCATGCAAACTTGTGTGCAGATGTGTGTACCTGTGCAGAAGTCAGAAGAGAGGATCCTGTTTCCTCTTTTAATTTTTTTCAAAGTCAATTTTTTATTGAAGCTTTGTGCATTTCATACATTTCCCAATCAAATCTACACCCATTCCCCCTTCCTTGCCCCCACCCCACCAGAGCTCATGCATTCTGCCATACATGTTTTTCATCTTTTTCTCAGTGTCTTTTAAAATTTTGGATGCAGAAGTTTACTGTTTTGGGCAGAAGTTCACTGCTTCAGTCAGTTCTTTGACCCAGTCTTGTTGTTGTTGTTCCTTCCAGTTTGCATCACTCCAAAATATGCACATATGCATACCATACATATATCAAGACTGTGTCATAGATTATGTCATCTTCAACTTATGATTTCTCTTTTTTCATTTTTTTACTTTTTTTTTTTCTTTATTAGGCTGAAAGATGTCATGTTTGAAGGCTTCTCCTTGGCAAGCCCAAACCACCATCGGTCCTTCCCTTGTGCTCCACACTGGGGTTTTCTTTGCCACGGTCACCAAATGAGGTCCAGTAAGCACCGAATCCTGTCTTGATTTTCCTGTACTGGTCTCCATGATACAGCCTGGGTAGTCCAACAACGGCAGTCTATACCCTGAAGGGGCTGAAACCCAAGTAGTTGCTCAGTCCACAAGCTGGATATCTCAGCATTCCCCATCTGGCACTGAAGATTTGGAGGATTCTTGGAGAGACATGAGTCTTCAGTCCATACTGGAAGGTTGAAAGGCTGTGTCTCATGTCTTTGAAGGATAGCAAAAGCAGTAGCAGCCATAGGGTAGCTGCACTTGCCAGTAAGAATTGCAGACAGGCAAAGCAACAGTGCTTTTGTTTTGTTTTTTGTTTTGTTTGTTTGTTTGTTTTGTTTTGTTTTTGTCTTTTTACTAAGATCTCAAGTTTTATACCTGAAGTACAATTTCTCAGGCCTTACTGATTATTTATTTCTGGTTATACTTTATTTTGGATGTTTAAGGCCACACAGCCCAGATTAACCAAGGTTTTTATTTTCTCAAGGTCAGTTGAGGATCCTCAGGGATCACTTGGGGGTTTTTTTGGGGGGAGGGGGAACCCCTGTGGCTCTTTTTGGCTTTTCAATCACCAGTTCCATCCACTCGAGGACAAAGTCAGGACTTGGTAGACCAGGCTTCCCTTTTTGAAGCATGAGCAGACTTTCCTCTTTATAGACTGGTCTGGCTGAAGTCCCCTTAGTGGATCTCCAAGACCTCCCTGCATGGAAAGACTGGTGACACACAATTGCAGGACGTTTCAAGAGATGCCCCCATGCATAGTCCCCTGGGACTTAGTTGACCTCTGAGGGCAAGGAACAAAGTTATCTCTTAAGTCCCTCAGCCAAATTGGTATGGGCATTAAGTACGGCCATTAAGCATCCAGAAAAGCTAAGTTACACCAGCCTGATACTCTTTTTGTTCTGGTTATACTTTCCTTTTGGATGTTTAAGGCCAGATTAACCAAGGTTTTTGTTTTCTCAAGGTCAGTTGAGGATCTGGTCCTCAGGGGTCACTGGGGTTTTAGAGGGGGAAGGAGCCCCTGGCTCCTTTTGGCTTTTCATTTACCAGTTCCATCCACTCGAGTAGATAAAACTTTATTTTTTTTTTTTTTTTTTTTTTTTTTTTTTGTGGTCTTTTCGAGCGCAGGGTCTCCCTGTAGCCCCAGCTGGCCTGGAACTAGCTTCGTAGACCAGGCTGCATTGAACTCACAAGACCGCCTGCACTCTGCCTTCCCAAGCTGCTCGGATTAAGCGGCGTGCTGCCACCACGGCTCCGGCTGCTTACACCTTTAAAGAAATATACATGTTAGGTTTTCTAACAAAACCTCAAACTATTATTAATCACAAGTTTTTAATTATCCTCATAATCACAACTTTTTAATTATCCTCGTTTTCCTCACAGCTTTAAAGACAGGTTAACTCTTCTTAGTTACTGGGACTTTGTTATTTGAAAATCTGTCTTAGAAACAATTTCTGAAAGTCTTTCTGCAGCTACTAATTTTCTAAGTATTTCTGATCATATACACACATATATGTGAAATATATATAAAATGTATGATTGTTAAATAGACTATAAAAATACAAAGAAAGAGAAGATAATAATGTTTAGGTGGTGTCAAAAGCCAAAAGGCAATGTAGTATTTAAAAGGCCTACTGAGCAGCTCGAAGCCCGGAGCACTGGCCGTCTTACAAAGAACGTGGGTTCTGTTCCCAGCACCCGACATGGGCAGCTACAACACTGTAATTCCAATGCCAGGGGATCCAACACCCTTTCTGAACCTCCAAGGCCTTGCACCACTGCGGTGCCAGCTCTTACACATGAGGCCCAATACCACTCAAAAACACCACACAAAATAAAATTATAAATTTTATTTATATTATATACTATATATATATATATATATATATTTGGTCTTTTCAAGACAGGGTCTCCCTGTAGCCCCAGGCTGTCCTGGAACTCGCTCTGTAGACCAGGCTGGCCTTGAACTCACAAAGATCTGCCTGCCTCTGCCTCCCAAGTGCTAGTATTAAAGGCGTGTGCCACCACGCCCAGCTACATTAAGTAAAATATTTTAAAAGAGTTTAAAATCCTACTGAAAAATACACATGTAATATAAATGTGAGTGCATGTGCATAGCTGAAGGCTATGTAACAAAAATCACAATGCCGAGCAAGGAAAACCTTCCTTCAAGTTACTACTGGTCAGGGTAGCCCAAGAGACAGACTCCTTGATTGCTTCCCAAAACCTGCAGGGAAGACCCTATTGCTGAAGACAGGACATATTCCAGGCACAAGATTTGGAGTAGTGAGTTGGAACTGACTTGGAAGCCCTCTCCCCAAAGACTAGCTCTCAGAGTATCAGAAGATACTATGAAAACATGGGGAAGCAGGTAAGAAACCCCAACCCTAGCTGAACTGGCAACTGATGGTCACTGGGAGGAGGAATCGGTCTCATGTAAGGAAAAGACTCTTGGTGGGTGACCAGACCCTAGTCTATGATCCCACACCAAAAGGCATTTGAGGATACAAATTTGACTATACATATTAGAGGACATGAAATTGGGGGGGGGGTATAAAAGCAATGCAGATGCAGGAAGGGATCTAAATATAGTCAAAATATATTATATAGAAATTCACAAAAGTTCAATAAAACAAAACATTTTCAGTCAATAGGGCAACAATCTTTTACTATTAATCTCTGTACCCATCCCTAGCTCAGATAACCAACCACTTAAATTTTGTCTTGAAAGATTTGACTTTTCTGGATATTTAATATAAATAGAATCAGATAATCATTTAAAAAAGAAGGTATATATTGGGCTGGAGAGATGGCCTAGCGATTAAGAGCACCAACTGCTCTTGCAGAGGACCCAGGTTCGAATCCCAACACCCACATGGCAGCTGAGAACCGTCTTTGACTCCAGTTCCAGGGGAATCCGACACCCTCTTCTGACCTCTGTGGCAATGCACGACATGGGTGCACAAACCTACATGCAGACAGTACATTCAAACACATAAAAAAATAAATAAATAAAATAAAATAAAATAAAAAAGAAGGTATATGCAAGTTGCCAAGCGTGAAAAGTGGTCAGTGGTCCCACGGAGCTGTAAAGCCTATGAACCACAATGACTACCCAGGAAGTTTTCTGTATTGGTCCAGTAGCGGCACTTTTATCTTGGGAGTAATCAACAGCTGGCTACGTGGACTAAGGCCCGCTCAATAGAAGGTAGTCCATGTGTGGTGCTGTAACCATAGCGACGTACTCATGGCTGGAGAGGTCAGAGAACCTACTTTGGTCACTTCCCTAAACCAATGCGATTTCTTACTATATTCAAACCAGGTGTCCTTATATTTACGGACAAGTGCACTTCTCACCATTCATCAAAGAAGCTTCTTTTTGCAACAGACGGAGACTATTACAAAGTTTCACAACTGGTCAAATGCAAAGAATAAGTAACTGAGGTCCTCAACCCTAAGTGATACATGTAAAATACAACCTCTACAGCCAAGGCTCAGGAAACATCAAGGAAGAGGGGGCAGAAGGAATGTAAAAGCCAGAAGGACTAGACGCCTGCTGCTAGTTAATGCAGTCTACACACGTTAGGAAAGCCACACCAGTGAAATCTCCACAGTGTGGTAGCCTAACGTGATGTACAAAATTATAAAACCGATTGACATGCTAAGGTAGATGGGGGGAATTTCACAGGGCCCCACCTCAAAATGAAGAGATATAAGCAACCAATGGCTGTTAAGTGAGGGAGAATCAGTTTTCTCCAGACACTAACTCCTGGGAGGTTATCTAATCTCAAGTGGGTAGCCCTAAACACAGATACACCTGAGCACCCTAAATGGACTGTGTATTATATCTGTATATTTATAAATGTACATATGCATATATGCTATAATAAAGAAGACGACAAGAAAGGAAACAAAAATAAAAGCATAAATTCAGACAGGACTAGAGACTGAACAATGCCAAAAATTCATTCTACTGCTTAATGAGTGAACCTCCAGGAGGGGAAAGTTGGACCAACATTGGACGATTTCATCTAATGAAATGGATACTAAAGCTACTGGGAAAAGAAAGGCAGTAACTGCTAATTGCAGTGTGCTTTCCTAGATGGGAGCCTGAGAAGAGAAAGAACACTGAGAAATTTGAATTAAAAAGGGAAAATAATCTGAATAAAATATGATCTTCAGTGAATTGTAGTGTGTCTGTGTTCACTAATTATCACAAATGTACCACAAAAGGGGAGAAGAATGGACCTGAAGTATGTGGAAATATTCTGACATATGCTTGCATTCATTCTGTAAGTATAAAGCAAAATGTTTGGTTTTTAGAAAAATGGGAAATTAATAATATAAGTAGTTGTAGTTACACAAAGTGAGTTAATGCTCTGTAAATCAAGAAAGCAGTAATAGCTTGCTTTTCTATTGCTGTGATAAACCCCATGACCAAATCCAACTTGGGGAGGAAAGGGTTTACTTGGCTCACACATCCCAATCACCATCCATCACAGGAAAGCCAGGGCAGAAACTCAAGGCAGGAACCTGGTGACAGGAACTGAAGCAGAAACCATGAAGGAATGCTGCTTACTGGCTTGCTCCTCTGGCCTGTGCTCAACCTGCTTTCTTACACCACTCAGGACCACCTGCCCAGGGGTAACACCACCCTCAATGGGCTAGACCCTCCCACATCACTAAACAATCAAGAGAATGCCTTACGACACACCCACAGTGTCAATCCTATAGAGGAAATTTCCCAACTGAAGTTCCCTCTTCCAAGTTGTGTCAACTTGACAAACCGAAACAATTCAGCACAGAAATAATAATAATAATAGTACTTGTAGTTAGTTACACAAAATGAGTTAATGCCCTGCAAAGCAAAAAACACAGTAACAGCTTTCCAGGCCGTCTTTACCTGGGCCTCTCCTCCAGGGAAATAGCTCAAAATAACATGTAACTTCACAGACTCTGGCCCCTTATTCATTAACAGACAGCACGACTAACAAGCACACTGTCCACATATTTAAGTACTCTGAGTTGACTTGTTAAACAATGCTCTAAAATGACATTGAAAGGTTGTGTCCACCTGCCCTCCAAGTTTTGAATACAAAGTTTCTCTTCTGAATATATTTCAAGATTCTATAATAGCAAACAGATATTTTAACAGTACTAAGTTTATCTGTATAGTTGAGAGTTTGCTGGGACCTGGAAAAAAGGCTTTGGAGTAAGGTTTCCAGGTTTAGCAAAATGCCAGATGCTGAGTTAAATGTGAATTTCAGATAAGCAACAAGAAGTTCTAATAAAATAAACACATAACAATGAATAATTTCAGTATAGGCAGGTCCCATTATTCTGTGGCTACACCTTGTTTCTCTAAGACCTTGCTGTTCTAATGCTCTATGAAAATGCCCTTAAACAACAAATCACGAATTTGACAAATATCTTTTCCTCTAAATGCAATTTTAATACATTCCTGCTTTCAGCTTATCATTTTCTACAAATGCATTCTGTTTGAATATTCCACTCCATTTTGTTTGCTCTAAAGTGAGCAGTTTAAAATGTCACAGAGAGTCCCAGGGTTGGATGATACAGGAAGACAATGAGATAGCTTTGTAGCCTTCCAGCACCTGGGGTTTGTCTCTTCCCGAGACAAACATAATCACAAATAGTCACTGTGCTCCTGACCTTCCCAAGGCAAGGACTTGAATAACCCCCTATTGTTTATACTGACCTAATTTGAACAATCTTCGAAGCTGACCTTGTGGAACTTACCAAAAGAATGGTCTCCAGCTACTATTTGCTTTTATGTTATTTCCCCACCTGATTCTACTCACTGGTAAGAACATTTCCTGGTGGTTTTGGATAAAATAAATTAAACCTCAGATTTTCTTAAGGTGTAACTTACAGCACCTTAATTTTTTTAAATTTATTTATTTTTTATGTGTATGAATGTACTGTCTGCATGTAGGTTTGTGCACCCGTGTCGTGCAATGCCACGGAGGTCAGAAGAGGGTGTCAGATTCCCCTGGAACTGGAGTTCTCCTGGAACTGGAGTTACAGACGGTTCTCGGCCACCATGTGGGTGCTGGGGATCGAACCTGGGTCCTCTGCAAGAGAGGTCGGTGTTCTTAACCGCTAGGCCATCCAGCCCCACCTTCCTCTTTTTAATAAGAGTAACCAGAAACTATGGTAGACAGTTTTTCTGTGCTGGAAATAGAGCTTGAATGTACATACAATTCTGCAAAGTAAAAAGAAAGCATATCTTGGAAAGTAGCATTAAGCTGAATGAATCTTTGAGCTCTCAATTCACAGGGACAACCTGCCAGAGATGAGACAGAAGACAGCTAGCACAGTGTTTGTATTGGGTGCATTTCCACTTGACCAAAGGACCTAAAAGAAGCACCTTAAAGAAGAAAGGATTTATTTTGACTCACAGTTCAGGGGGAGGAAGTTCTTCGTGGTAGGGAAGGCACAGTAAGTAGCTGGGGTGGCTGAAGCAGCCAGGTCCATGGTGGCAGGAAGTTGCAGCATGACCTCCTGTGTGACTTCTCCTGGGAAGAAAAGAACAAACATCTACTCAAATCCCAACACAGCAGGATGGAAAAAAAAGCAACAATTCCACCAAAGTACAACTTGGTGATCTAATGACAGGAGTACGGGTGACTTAAAGCTGGTGTATCACCAAAAGTCTGCCCCAGCACAGGTGAGGACACTTGCAGGCAATAGGACAGTTCTCTCCCCCCTGTAGTTACTCTTGTTTCAAAACCTTAGCGTGGTGGCGCTCGCCTTTAATCCTAGCACTCGGGAGGCAGAGGCAGGCGGATCTTTGTGAGTTCAAGGCCAGCCTGGTCTACAAAGTGAGTTCCAGGTCAGCTGGGGCTACAGGGAGACCCTGTCTTGAAAAGATAAAAACAAACAAACAAAAAAACTTTGCCGGGTGTGGTGGCGCACTCCTTTAATCCTAGCACTTGGGAGGCAGAGGCAGGCGGATCTTTGTGAGTTCAAGGCCAGCCTGGTCTACAAAGTGAGTTCCAGGTCAGCTGGGTCAACAAAAACAAAAAAGAGCTGGGCGTGGTGGCTCACACCTTTAATCCTAGCACTTGGGAGGCAGAGGCGGGGGGATCTTTGTGAGTTAAGGCCAGCCTGGTCTAAAGAGTGAGTTCCAGGACAGCTGGGGCTACAGGGAGACCCTGTCTCGAAAAGACAAAAAAAAAAAAACCTTAGGGTAGAGGCCTTGTGAACGTCTTAAGTTTCAGGACCTTCCTGAGACAGGTGAAGTTTGTTTCTTTCTTGACCCTTGTTTAATTTACTTCCTGAGTTGTAACCAGCCTCATCCTCTATTTCTTACATAGTGCCAACCAGCGACCAGGGACAGGACTAGAAGCAGGCCCCAACTGTAACACTCAAGACCCTCCCCCAGCGACCTACTGCTGCCCACTAAGCCTTACCTCTTAAACTTTCCCCAACCTCCGAGGTTTTCCACCAGCCAAGGATCAAGAGTTTAAAGTCATGGAGTCAGTGTAGATATGATCACAGTACATTGTATACAAGTATGACATTTTCAAAGAATAAATAAAAACATACATACATACATATCTACACATATGATAGTTCAAACATGTGAGTCAAGGGGAGACATTTCATATTTAAACCATAACCTTTCTCTCCTTGTCCCAGTAAACTCCTGGCTACTCCCAATGCAAAATGCATTCAGTCCAATATCAAATCTCCTTATAATCTCAACAGTCCTAATGCTGTTCAAAAGTCCCAAGTCTCTTTTGAGACTCAAGGAAAATTGTTAGCTATTACCCACTGTAAAATTTTTTTAAAAATCAGGGGGCTGGAGAGATGGCTCAGTAATTAAGAGCATTAGCTGCTCTTGCAGAAGACCCAGGTTCAGTTCCTAGCACCCACATGGCAGTTCACAACCATCAATAACTCCATTTCCAGGGGATCTGATGCCCTCTTCTGACCTCTACAGGAGTTACAGAGTTTGAGCCCAACAGGAAAGATCACCAGACTCAATCCAGATTTCAATCAGCCAAATTTATTGCAATACTACTTGGCATACACTTTCTGTTGCAAAATGAAACCGCAGCATTATCTGGCAAGCCAGTCTCACTTTTCAGTCTGAGATTTTATTTTATTTTATTTTTTATTTTTTTGCCTAGGATTGAGGCTGAGAAGGGAATTTGAAGGGGAAACCATAAGACAAGGCTGCCTTGCACTTCTGGCCCATTTAGAAGATGTCAGGAGGCACACGCCTTTAATCCTAGCACTTGGGAGGCAGAGGCAGGCGGATCTTTGTGAGTTCAAGGCCAGCCTGGTCTACAGAGTGAGTTCCAGGACAGCTGGGACTGCAGGGAGACCCTGTGTCGAAAAGACAAAAAAAAAAGATGTCAGGTTGCCTTTAAGCAGGATAAGCAAGTTACAGAAGCCAAAACCAGCAGTGAATCATGTCTGTGTTTTATCAAAGCTGGATGAGCGGATGGTCAGCAGAAGCATATTTCAAGGAAGGGGGGGTGAGGTCAGGGCTGCCTGGAATTTGCTTTGTGGCCTTAAGCTAAGAATGAGCTTCTAGTGTACAAAGTGGAGTCACTTCAGCCATCACACAGGCATTGCACACATGCAATGTGCAATGCCTGTGTGATGGCTGTGTGATGGGTGCACTTGCATGCATGCAAAACACTCAAAACATAAGAATAACATTTTAAAAATTAATAATAAGGCACATGCCTTTAATCTGAGCACTGAGGAGGCAGAGGCAGGCAGATATCTGTGATATTGAGGCTAGCCTGGTCTATATAGTGAATTCCAGGCCAGCTGGGGCTAGAGGGAAACCCTGTCTCAAAAAGACAAAAATAAATAAATAAATAAATAACCGAACAAATAAATAAAATAAAATAAAAAATAAAGTTATGTACTTCCCATACACAACAGCACAAAGTAAGCATTCCCATTTCAAAAGGGAGGGACAGGATAGATGATATGGAGCAAAGACCAGGCCAAATGAGACGGAAACCCAGCAGGCAAATTCTACAATCCAGTGGCAGGAGCTTCTGGTGGCATCGCGTGGGCTCCAGCGGGTCTGGGCGGCTCCAGCCTACAGTGCTGCTGTCAGCATAAGACAGGGTTGCTCCCCTGGAGCCAACTCCAGTCGGTTATCTGATGCTATCCTTGGCAAATGCCCCATGTTCATGGCATTTCCAACAGCCTAGATTTCCTGACACTCAGCTTTCACAGCTTCTTGTTTTGGCCTCTCCGAGCCTCTTTGCAGGGAATCCCAGCCTGCAGCACAATTCCTGTCTTCACCGGCCTTTTCCTAACGCTTTGCTGCAAACCTCAACAGCCCTACAAGTCTTGTAGTCTGCATAGCTGAAAAGCCAGCCCCAGGTGGATGTGTGAATTCTGCTTCCATCTTGAGCTGTAGGCCGGCCCCTTCCACCACTGATGCAACATCTCTGAATGCCTAAGCTACATGCCTAGGCCATAAGGCTATGGAGGAAGCCTCTTGCAGCAGGGCACGGCTCTGCTGTCTGTGCAGGCACTATGTTTCAAGGTGTCCTTTTAAATGAAAGGTAGGATCCTGCCCTTAAGGAACCTTTCATTTTTGTCCCAGGCCTTCCTCTTTCCCCAGAACAGATAAATCCCAAGGTTTCTCTTCAATGGCGCTAATATAACAATTACGTTCACTTTGTCTACATTGGCCTCCTCTACCTTAATCCCACCTTTAACCATGTTCACACTCCTGTCCTGGACAAACTGCACAGTTTTTTCCCCATTCTTTTGAATTCAGTCACATGCTAAAACTTACCGCTAGCCTAGTAAGCGTGTGTTAGTTACTTTTCTCACTGTACCTGACAGAATAACTTAAGGAAAGAGAGGCTCGTTTTGGCTCAGTTCCAGAGGGCACAGTTCATTACAGAGAAAGAGAAGCCTGCTGTGTGATTTGGTCACATCTTGGCAGATCAGGAATCACCGAGAGTGGGATCAAAAGCAGGGCCAGACTTTAACCCTTAAAGGTCATCCCTAGTGCCCAAGCCCTACAATCTCCTAAAACAGAGCCACCAGCTGGGCACCAAGTGATGAAACATGTGAGCCTATGGTGGACATTGAGACAACCATAACACAAGGCAGAGAAAGAATGAAAATCAGAAGGGGAGAGGGTGGGAGGGGTGGGAAGGAGTAGGAGAGGAGGGGAGGAAAAATAAATGGGAGAAGACCTCAGAAGTCAGAGCTAAAATTGCAAAAGGGCTCACTGGGTGAAGACACTTACCACCAAGACTGACGATTCATTTGATCCCTGCACATGGTGGAAAGAGATAAACAACTCCACACATTGTCCTCTGACTTCCGCACATACACACATGTGCAAATACATGTAAAAAACATGTTTGAATCATGAAGTTTCAAAGCAGTGAGCTGTATAAAACTCTATGAAGAAAATGTAAAATTTTGTGTTTTAAGACATTAAGCTCAGTGTTTCAAAGTTCAAACCTAAAATGATTTATAGAGTCAGTGTAATTCATTTTTTTTTTTTTTTTTTTGGTGTTTTCGAGACAGGGCGTCCCTGTAGCCCCAGCTGTCCTGGAACTAGCTCTGTAGACCAGGCTGGCCTTGAACTACAAAGATCTGCCTGCCACTGCCTCCCGAGTGCTAGGATTAAAGGCGTGCGCCACCACACCCGGTCAGACTTTTATTCTTAAAACACAGTCCTGCCCTCAAAAAGTTAACACCAATATTTTTTTTATTTTTTATGTGTATGAATGTATTGTCTGCATGTAGATTTGTGCACCTGTGTCGTGCAATGCCTCAGAGGTCAGAAGAGGGTGTCGGATTCCCGAACTGAAGTTCTCCTGGAATTGGAGTTACAGACGGTTCTCAGCTACCATGCGGGTGCTGGGGATTGAACCTGGGTCCTCTGCAAGAGCAGTCGGCGCTCTTAACTGCTAGGCTAGCTCTCCAGCCCCGCAAATTGATTTTTAAATGCATGTTTAAAGGCAAATAGCCAAGGAGAGCCAGTCTAAAGAAAATATACAGACATCTACTTCTCATCAAATATTATAACTTATTATAAGGCTTTGATAATTAAACCCATATGAAATTGGCTTGAATGTAGAAAAATGGACTATAAACATAGACCAAAAGGAAGAAAAGGATCCTAGGGTTTATAGAGACTTGATAAAACACAGACAAGGAATTGTAGCTACTGAGAAAAAAGGACTTTTCCATGCATGGTGAAACAGGATCCTGATCACAAAGCCCCTCTGTCCCCCAAAAAGTCAGTTCTAAAGGAATTCAAGACCTACTACAAAAAGAAAAACAATACAGCTTTAAATTTTATTTTTAGATTTTTAAATTTTTAAATTATATGTGTATCTGCAGGTGGGTATGCGTGAATGAGTGCAGGTAACATGGAGGCCAAAAGTGGGCGTCTCATCCCCAGGAGCTGGAGTTCCAGGTGGCTGTGAGTCTCCTGACCTAGATGCTGGGATATTCTAGCTCTTAACCCCTGAGCCATCTCTCCAGCCCCAACATTCATGTCTTAAGGTACTGTTTTACTCTGTTTTGTACAATTCTGGAAATATAGAGAAAATGTCCACTATCCACTACTATAATAAAATAAAAACAGCTTCATTCTGTTTTTGATCTCTGTCCTCGTTTTCTTGCTAAGACTTGACTGCCACACTTGGAAAAGCAGACACGCTGGAAACACATTCAACTGCATTTATCCCACCTTGTAGTTTCAAGGTGAAATTTCAGATTTTCAAATTGTAGTTACCTCCAATGATTACCAGGATGGGGTGTGATGATATCTTGCATTTATGATTATTGATGTACCTTTTTATAGATTCATTTTTATGTTGAACTACCTATTTTATATGCATTGATGAGCATAGCTGTAATTAGTTGTCTAGTTTGGTAAATGAGTATCTAGGATAATTTATGAGTGCTTCTAATTTTTCGTTCAGCCTTGACATTTTGATATTGACTTGAGTATTTAACATATCTTGCTCGGTATATTTTGATAGCTCACATTTACAAAGAAGAATATAGCTTCAGACATTTATAAATACACAGGTACGTCTCCAGTTAATTCATTCAATATTTATTTTCTTCAAAGTCTAATGAGCTTTTCTGCCCTGCCCCCCCCCAAAAAATTTACTAGCCCAGAAAGGAATTCCTAAAAATAATTTTGTTTTCTTCAAGTCAAACATATTAAAGTCATAAGTTAAGAATCTAATAAACCTTTTCACTCTATTTGAAAATCCAACAAATTGTATGTAAAAAATTAACAACCACGTTTGTTTGTCTCTTCATTAATATTCCAGTGAACTCTTGCCTGACCAAACCATATTTCAACATTGAACATTACTTGGAAAATTAATTCAATTCCCTCAGACATTTAAACTCTAATTACAAATTTAATAAATCTGCTTGTCTCATTTCAGACACCTAAGAAAATGTCTTGGTTTGGAGTCACAGCACACTTTAAGGCACTAATTCATGTAAGCGTGACCCATTAGGAGAAATCCATACAGGAATGGAGACTCATACAGAATCAGGAAGAAACCAAATAAGGGCAGGATTTCAAAGTCCAGCCTCAAGTAGGTGACTCAGTCCTACAAAGGAGCTATGGGAACAATGTATGTCACGTTTCAGAACTGTCCTAATTAGCTGATTGGAGTATATATGCCCCAGTACACATCCATCTGGCCAAGGGCTGCCCCTAAAGAAAGGAAAATTCTCAAGCACTTCCAGCCGTGGCCGCCTGGGGGCAGCCTTCCTACAAAGGGACATGCATCCTGAGGCATGGGAGAGAACTCAGGCAGGAAACCAAAAATGGCTCAAGGATGCAAATGGGCCTAGGGAAACTAGCTCCTGTTGGTTGGTCCTGAGGCTGTAATTGATTTTCAACCCCCTCTTCTACCCCATTCTAAATTTCTCTCATCCTAGCCCAGTATTTGTCTGAAGAGGGGCCCCAGACAGTCATCTTGGGGGTCTCTGCTTCCTTAGTTATTATTAAGCCCTCGTCTCACACTCCTTGCTATAATCATCTAGCCACAGTTAAAACTTGAGAACGCTAAAAGATGTCCTGATCTGTCTACACATGCTTTGCTCTGTTCTCATCATATAGTCAGCACCGTGGCCTCACAGATCCACTGTCTGGAAGACATCCAAATAACCCAACCAGGTGGTGCCCATAGCTTCGATTTCAATGGGAACTTCACCTTTCCCCATGATAAAAATGTCCTCCTTGGAACCCTCACTAACCTAGAAGACACCAAGTTCCAAGTTGTAGGAAGTGTAAATTCCCCCAGCAACTTACCGAGAGTGACAATGACAAAGGCCACTCTGCCTCCCTCACCTTTGATCCCACGATTATGTATGTTATATGTGCTACAGTTCAGGAGCAGTTCACACACACACACACACACACTATACATATACATACACATATACATATACATATACATATACATATACATATACATATACATATACATATACATATACACATGATGACTGCTGATTTCCAGGTCTATACTATATTTACAACTCCAACTCCACAGAATGCTATCTCAAAGCTGGTACCAAATTCTGCCTTTACAAGGACATACCAATGTTTTTAAGATCAAGAATTGGATCTGGTTCATGAGTAAGTTCACTGAAAGTGGATGATGACTATCTTATTAACCCAACTAAAGAACAATTTTGGAAAGTTGTGGTAATTGGCCAGGCGTGGTGGCTCACGCCTTTAATCCTAGCACTTGGGAGGCAGAGGCAGGCAGATCTTCGTGAGTTCAAGGCCAGCCTGGTCTACAGAGTGAGTTCCAGGGCTGGAGCTACAGGGAGACCCTGTCTCAAAAAGATGAAAGAAAGAAAGAAAGAAAGAAAGAAAGAAAGAAAGAAAGAAAGAAAGAAAGAAGAAAGGAAGGAAGGAAGGAAGGAAGGAAGGAAGGAAGGAAGGAAGGAAGGAAGAAGGAAAGAAAGAAAGGAAGGAAGGAAAGAGAGAGAGAGAGAGAGAGAGAGAGAGAGAGAGAGAGAGAGAAAAGTTGTGGTAAGAGGAAATCCCTGCAGTGAGCAGGAAAATGAAGAAAAAAAATGCCTTGGGAAAAAAAAATAAGAATATACACGGATTTCTCCACGTGGCCAGGACCTGGGAAGGACTAAGATAGACTAACAGGGAAAAAGAGTTGTCTCAGAACAGGGTATACCTCTTGATCTTGATGTTGTGTGCATTTGGTTCATGCTTAGCTTAAATCAGGTCTTTTAATTAAAGACCTCTCACCAATAAAAGAGTTTTATGCATGCCTTAGGTAGTAGTTTCAGGAAATTTAAACTCACGCCTGAAAGACACAGCAATTGTGGCCACACAGAAATCATTACAATGTGTACCCAAGATAAAAAGTTTATCTAGTAGATTAAATTGGCCACCATGTGCCTGGTCTCATGAAGATTCCACAGTATCATGAAGCCCAGTATCAGTCTCTGCTGCTAGCAAGCACTGTAGTCACTAAATTAGCCTTGGTGAGAAAGACACAATTCTCATCTCCATCTCTCCCACTCACAGCAATTCCACTCAGCTGCCCACCATGCAAACACTGAGGTGGGAAGAACAGTCAGCCTGATGCCCATAAGATGAGCTGTGTTGTCTATTTGATTGTTTAGAGTCTCCTTTGGAGTAGTGAGTCTCAGTAGACGATTTCCAAAGTGTCACACTTTGGACTGCTCCCATAAACCCATTCACACGCCTCATTCCCAGACTTCTTTGCATGTAACTTCTTCCAAACTACCTTAGTCACTACTCAGGAGCAAAGTACATCTTTCTTACCTAAGATCCTCTTCCCCACAGGAAGCACCTGGCTCTGTGAGGGCAAGAGACACACACCCCATTAACTTACAGCTGGGCCATTTCTAAGTCAAGTTATGCTACAGTCAGAATCCATTACTGGCTCAGCTCAGGATGTTTAGACAATCTTCCATGAGTCAGGCCTAAACTCTTCCCCCTTTGGATGATCATAAGGGCCCCTGAGGACCAACGGTATAAGCTTGAGAGGAGAACAGATGAAGGAGTGGGAAGAGATGGAAGTCTAGGCCACTTTCTGAGTAACTTCCTTGTACTCATACCCGCTTCTGACTGAATCATTTCCATCTGATCACACATTGACTCTGACTAGGGACATCTGACAACACCCAGTTCCTGATCACAAGGTTACACAAGGTTTTATGCAGGAGATGAAGTGAAACCCAGGGACCTCAACTGCCTTTATTTTAACAAATGTGTCATTTGGGAAAGGAAGTTAGTTTCAAGACACTGAAACATGTGATTGTTTATAGACAGGAATAGAAAAAAACACACTGTGATGGTTAGTTTTCATTGTTAACCCAATGCAGTCTGGAATCACTTAGGAAGAGAGTGTCAAGGAGGTATGCCCTATTCTGAGACGCCCATTGATGTGGCAAATGGATGAGCATGCCTGGTGATGGTCTGGAGTTTTAGTCCCATCAATTAACCAAATTTGCTCACAGTCATCATCTTCTAGGAAAATGTCTCCGTTTAAGGTGAGAGACTCTGGAGAAATATTTCACACTTTGTAGGTGTGTTAATACAGGTCTAGTAATGCTTGTGGCCTTAACTTTTTAATATTCCCTGTTTTTTAGTAATGACTAAAATGTAAGAAAAATTAAGGTACTAAATTTAAAATATGACTTGTTAATTTACAAAAATGACTTGAGATCACTTATAGTCTTTCCTTCTGAGAAGACATGGTCATGCTGTCCTTCAGCAACTCCAGGGACACAGTTTTCACTAATCTTTAAGCCAGGAGATTCTGCTTACAGAGGGCAGCTACTCTTGGGTGGATTCCGGAGCAGGAGAGGTCCCTGCAGTAGGTCCAGGTCATGAAACAAGGGGCCCTGCACTGGGTCATTTAGCCTTGGTTGATAAGGATATTGCAGATACCAGTGAGGGAATCTCAGTGCGGACCGTCCTGGATGAGTCTGCTTGTCCCAGCAATTAGAACAGCAATACACTCCCATATGGTATCTTGTAAAACTGAAACTCTGTACCTATTAAATAATAACTTTGCATTTCTCCCTCTCCCAGACCCTGTAAGCCACCATTCTATTTTTCTGCGTCTATGGATTTAACAGTTCTACATACCTCACCCAAGAAGAGTTGTGTGTTATTTTGTTTGAAGGACTGGCTTATTTCATTTAGCATAACTTCAAGGTTTGCCCATGATGTAGCTAGCATGTGTCAGAATGGCCTTCAGTTTTCAAAGTTGAACAATATCCCACTCTTTGTATATATATATATCACATTTTGTTTACATATTCATCTGTCAATGGACACTTGGGTTGCTTCCGTCTTTTAGTTATGATGAATACCACTGATGTGAACAGGACTATAAACATTATTAATGACCAAATTATTCTATTATCAAGAGCCCTTTACAAGGTATCCTTCCTGGGAATATGGAAGAGTCTACCAAGAACAATGTTCCATTATCCGTGTGGCTGTTGCCTTGAGTGGCGATCAGCTGGTACCCACTCCTTTTCTGCAGATTATTTCAAAGTTGCCACTGTCTTCTCACAGTGCACTCCACTCCGGGCAATGACATGGAGCTTTCCGTGATTCTTTCCCAGGATAGAGACACAGTTTTTATATTTAACGAGATATCTCTAGGAGCAAATAACAGAAACTGCAATCAAAACTGACCTGAGTCCAAAAAGGAGGGGTTCTTTGTTGTTTGTTTTTCTTTTTTGGTTTCCCCAAACTCTCAAATAAAATTTTGTCATTTGAAAGGTCCAGGTTTTTATAATGATGACCTGACTTAAAAATGTAACTGCAGTTTGAGTTTTTCAAAGATCTTGCTATATAGCCCAGGCTCAAACTCATAATCCTCTGCCTTGGCCTCCCAAGTGCTGGGATTCTGAATATTCACCCCACGGGTTTGGCTTAGTGTAAATCAGAGGCTTCCTGAGCTTTCTCACAGGGAGGAAGGACTCTTCCGTCAGCGCCCAGCTTCCAGCTCAGCCTTTAGGCGCTCTTGGTCTCTGCCCCTCCATTCACTTTGTCTTCTGTGCACATGGAAAATATTTCTAGCCTGCCACCCCCAGCTCAGTCCCCTGCACATGTATAGTTAAACAACCAGGGAGACCCCAAACATGCTCCACAGATAAAGCCATTCCCTGCTCTGTTTGTCCCAGGATGACTAAAATCTGATTGACTCCATCATTGTTCAGATATTTGAATTTTGCAAACAGAAGCAGTGGCCTGCTGAGGGCATCAACACAGAGTGGGGCCATCTGTCTCAACACAAAACTGACATCGCCAGGCATTTTAAATGACAAGAGAGGGGATCCCTGTCTTTGTGGATTTCAGAATAAAGTCCTCTAAGACGGCTCTGCGACTGAATGGGGTTTGAGACTGATACTGTCCCCAGATGGAATGGGTGGGTGCTTGCTGATGAGAATGTGTGCAACAGCAATTAGAACAGCCTTACAGAAACTGTCCAGAGAGAGATGGGTGGAGCATCTCTGAGCAGCAGGTAAGAAACCCAGAGCTCTGTTCCAGAGACAGACATGTTTTCCTCTAAGGGGTCACCTTCTCAACGTTCCCCACCCCGCAACTATGGCAGGAGGGAGTCTCATTGTCCTACTGGTAACTATAGTCTGACTCCAACTTCACTATAAGGTAGCCTTATAGACTGGACACTCTTCACACTCAGGGTGCCCAGATGGCTCCTCAGCCCAATGCAGTACGAATAACTTTCCACCCTGAGATTTCTATTTTACTCTCATCTTATCCACCAGTCTGGATCCAAACAGTAGTTTGCCCCTAACTTAACATCTAGGCCTTTCTGAAAAGCAGCTGAAGAAGCAAGACTCTGAGGTTTGTCTATTTCTCCATTGGCTGGTGACACAGAAGCAAGGGCTGCAGGTTCAAGCTTCCCGGCTTAGTTTTCAGCTTCCAAAAGCAACTATTATTCCCAGCACCCATGGAAGTATTTGATGGAAAAGGAAAGTTTTTCTTTACCTTTTCTCCAGGGTGGTATTGAGTTCATTAAACTCTTTTTCCACAAGTCTTATATGGGTCAATTATTTGAGGGATTCTGATAAGGGAACCCCAATCCATCTCTTAAAGCTTCTCCACATGGCCCCAGGGCACATATGCTAATCAGGTGTCAGAAACAGCTCAGGCTGTCCCATAGCTCCCTGTCAATGTGCAAGCCAGCCTTAGCCTTGGCTCCTAGATGAGTCCGCAGCTTTGCAGGCATGTCTGTGACACTAACCTGTTTGGCCCAGCCCAGGAAGTCACACACTTCTACCATTTTAACTAAGAGAGTAGGTCACAGAGCATGATCTTCCAGCCAACAAACGGCATTTCAACAGAGAACTTATGAAAGAAAAATAAAAGGTTTTCGATGGATGGGCTAGGCTAATCCCTGACGACTGTTGAAATGACAGTCTCTATATATCTCTCCATTAATTCCTCAAAATTATAACAAAAACAACACAGAAAGTCACCCAACCTGATGACAACTCCAAATGTAACCCTTACACTGTTTTGTGTTTTATGATACAGCTCTACATTGCAAATCCTTCCCACCTAATCTGAATGAGACTTTTCAGGACCTGTCATAAACTTCCAAACACTTGTTCTCCCCTCTTCGCCCCCAGAAAGGAAATCTGTCTCATGATGATTGGAAATGTTAATTCTGACTTTACAGATTTTAGATGATCTCTCTTCTAGGTGTTAATCAGTTGTGGCCATATGGCGAGAGTGAGGTAATTCATTTCTACTTTACAATGAATGCCTTAATTGCATGCTCAGTAGTAATATCAGTCCTTCTGTTTATTTGAGTCCCTAGGAGCTGCAGGCAACGTGATCTGAATTGCAGAGAGGACAGGCCCCAGCTGAGGTCTCTGGTCCCTTTAGGATTCCATTCTAGGACAGGAGCAGCTGGGGCTAATGGACGGCTGAGGGGGCTGCTCATTACGCTGCTGCCTGGCCCTCTCTCACCTCCGTTTGCTCCAGGCATTTTAGATTTGCCAACCTGGTGGTCAGCAGGGAAGCATCCGTCCTATTTTGAATCCCGCTGCTGCCCCGGGGATACATGTGACTTGGTTTTACTGAGATTGGTGATAAGCCATAGCTCTCTGTATCAGCACCTAGGAAAGATAATTGCCTTTCCAAGACTGGGGGGCAGGGGTGTTCACAAGCCTTGAAGAGCATCCCTGGAAATTTCCAGATTGTAAATGGGAATGGGAGGGTCTTCTGTTTGGTTGGGAAAAGTACCCGGATAGCTCTGCCTGGGTGAGAGAGCCACCCTATTTGGTCCAGGACAGAAAGGTCATTTTAATACGTCACATGCCACAGGAAGACAAGGCAACTTAAGGATTTTAAAACAGACCAACTGCCATTTTAATCAATCAGTATCTCTTGAGAATCCAGTCTTTTTTTTAAATTTTTTATTTATTTTTGTATGTGTATGAATGTACTGTCTGCATGTAGGTTTGTGCACCTGTGTCATGCAATGCGCCACGGAGGTCAGAAGAAGGTCTCGGATTCCCCTGGAACTGGAGTTAAAGACGGTTTTCAGCCGCCATGTGGGTGCTGGGGATCGAACCCGGGTCCTCTGCAAGAACAGTCAGCACTCTCTACCGCTAGGCCATCTCTCCAGAGAATCCAGTCTTTTACTCAGCATGTTTTTGACTACCTGGTGTATGAAAGAACACTGGGCTTACTACAGACATTTAAGAGAAGAGAAGGACAGATGAAAACACATCAATAGCCTCAAAAGAGACCAGAACTCTCCTCTGAGAGACAAGTCCTTGCAGACAGCCCCCTCACTATTCATACTGATTTGGAATTTTCTAGCATTAAAAATTGTATATTGGGGCCTAGAGAGACCGCTCAGCCTGTAAAGTGCTCATGAGCAACATAAGGACCTGAGTTCAAGGCACAGCACCCATATAGAGCTGGGTGTGTGGCACACACTTGTCACCCCAGCTCTGGGGAGGCAGGGACAGAAGGATTCCTTAAGCTCACTGGTCAGCCAGTGGGGCCTAATCAGAGAGCCGGAGCACCCAATGAGAGACCCCGCCTCAGAAAACAAGGTGAATGACTCCTAAAGAACCACACCCAAGGTTGACCTCTGGCCTCCACACATGTGCAGCGCACACACACACTCAAATATGTGCACACATATATGTATACATACCCAAATAGAAACACAAATAAATTATATATATATATATATATATATATATATATATATATATATATATCTTTGAGACAGGGTCTCCCTATGGCTCCAGCTGGCCTGGAACTCACTCTGTACACCAGGCTGCTGGCCTTGAACTCACAGAGATCTGCCTGCCTCTGCCTCCCTAGTGCTGGGATTAAAGGTGTGCACCACCACGCCCAGCATATAAATTGTATATTTTTATCTCTCAAAGTAAAATAAGTTATCTTCTATGTTCCTGTCTACACAGGACTTTGGCATGATTCCCAGACTAGGAGATAACCCACAGGCGGCCTTCATCTGGACATCCTTAGTCTCGGCAGGCCCTGTACCTGTGCCCTATGTCCTTTTCTTCTTTCTCATTCCCTTATTAAAGACCTGGGTCTGAGATAACAGAGATGACGCAGCTGTTAAGAGTGCATATTGCTCTTCTAAAAGAACTGAATTCAGTTCCCAACACCCATGTCAGTTGGCTCACAACAGAATGCCTCTAACTCCAGCTCTAGGGGTTCTGACACCCTCTTCGGGCCTGTTTCAACACTGTATTTACGTATACAGAGAAACACACACACACACACACACACGTACATGTGTATATAATATATATTAATATATGTATACAGATATATAATCTTTAAAGATCCAGATCTTCAACTCATTGCCTGCCTTTGATCTTTGACACCATGGCAGCTTTACCTGGCTGATTACCCATACTGCCTCCCACTGGGCATGCATTTCTGGTAAACATAGATTCCCACTTTGGCTTTGTCTCTAGTTTCTGGTCTACATTTCTCCTAGAACCACAGAATTCCACATCTAGCTCTTGAACACTAAATTGCTTTCTTTCCGTTTTGCAGTTCCTGGCTCCTTCCACTCCCCTAAGCCCCATTTGTGGCAGAGGGCCCAAAGCTGATACATGCTGCAGGTTCAGTGTCTCTTCAGTCAGTCATATGAGAGTATATTAGGTCTTCACAATCTCCCCTTCAGAACAGCTGTATGCACTGTACAGGGTCAGCAAGAAGGTGACATCACCTGTTGGCCAGAGTTTGCTGCAGGCAGGCTGTCATTAACCTGCTCTCCGGGTCAGGAACTGCCTACTTCGCTTTCAAAGATGAAAAAAGCAACTATTCATGAGTATTTTGACATATGGATTATAGTTCATGACAATTCATGTTTAAAAGATGAAAAGATTATTATTGCTGGAGAGATGGCTCAGTGGTTAAGAGCACAGACTGCTCTTGCAGGGGACCTGGGTTTGATTCCAGCACCCACATGGCAGCTAAGAACCATTCATAACTTTAGTTCCAGGGTATCCAACAGCCTCTCTGACCTCCACAGATCATTTCAGGACAGGGGTGCACTTACACACATGAAGGCAATATACTGATACATAGAAAATAATAAGATATTTTTTAAAAAGAAAGAAAGGTTATAACCAGGCATGGTGGCATATGCCTTTGATTCCAGCACTCAAGAGGCAGAGGCAGATAGAACTCTGTGAGTCCAAGGCCAGCCTGGTCTACATAGTGAGTTCCAGGACAGCTGGAGCTGCAGGGAGATCCTGGCTCGAAAAGACGGAAAGGAAAGGAAAGGAAAGGGAAGGGAAGGGAAGGGAAGGGAAGGGAAGGGAAGGGAAGGGAAGGGAAGGGAAGGGAAGGGAAGGGAAGGGAAGGAAAGGAAAGGAAAGGAAAGGAAAGGAAAGGAAAGGAAAGGAGGAAGGAAGGAAGGAAGGAAGGAAGGAAGGAAGGAAGAAAGAAAGAAAAGAAAGAAAGACAGAAAGAAAGAGAAAGAAAGAAAGAAAGAAAGAAAAAAGAAAGAAAGAAAGAAAGAAAAAGAAAGAAAGAAAGAAAGAAAGAAAGAAAGAAAGAAAGAAAGAAAGAAAGAAAGAAAGAAAGAAAGAAAGAAAGAAAGAAAGAAAGAGGAGGAAGGAGGTTATCATTCCCTGTCCTACTTTGCTTCTGTTACTGTGATAAGCACCATGACCAACTTGGAAATGAAAGGATTTGTTACATCTTACAGATTAGAGTCTGTCTTCAAAGGAAGCTGGGGCAGGGGCTCAAAGCAGGAACCTGGAGGCAGGAACTGGAGCAGAGAGCACAGAGGAGCACTGTTTCCTAACTGCTCCCTCTGGCTTGCTCCGCTGCCCACCTGCCCAAGGGCGCCTCTGCCTATGGCTGGCTGTGCCCTCTTAAATTAAGAGTCAAGAAAATGCCTCACACACAGGGCCACAGGCCAGTCCGACGAAGCTGATTCACCAGTTGATATTCCCTCTACACAAGGGTCTCTAGTTGTGTCAAGTTGATAAAAACTAACCACCGTGCTGCCTAATCCCATCCTTTAAAGGTGGATGGGTGGAGCATAAGAGTGGATATGACTTAAGGACTTTAATATATACTGCAGAATAGACCAAAGTCTTCACAGTCTTCGCTTCTGGGAGTTCTATGGGTTCCATATTATTTTTCTAGAATTCTGGGGATTTTTATAGAGAATATATTAACTTCATACTGAAATATTTGTTATTTTCATTTGAAATTCTAATCTGAAATCAAAGTGCTTCTCTAGCTCAGTGTCTGATACACTATCCATGAAGCGAGGGCAGAGGAAAGAGCCTGTTTTGAGGAGAACATAGAAAACGAACCCCTAGCAGAGACAAACTGAAAACAGGGTCCTGGAGACACCAGCCAGGAATGAAGGAAAAGGAAAAGACCACGCCAACTTCCTAAAAAGGGTTATTGAGGGGAGTACCAGATGAAAACCAGAATACTATCTGAGTTGCTTGGCAAAAGGAGGATGAAAATTCATAGAAAAACATACTAGTCTAGGAAAACGCAATGGATGATGCGTCAGGTGCACCCTTGAGGATAGGTGCCTTGAACTATTTTTGTGTTGTGTAACAAATTCTGAGACTAGAGCTGGAGAGATGGCTCAGCTGTTAAGAGCACTGTCTGCTCTTGCAGAGGATCAGGATTCAATTCCCAGCACTCACATGCAACCGTGTGTAACTCCAGTTCCAGGGGTTCTGATGCCCTCTTCTGACCTCCATGAGCACTCCATGACATGGGTGCACTTACATACATGCAGGCAATATATTCATACACATAAAAAAATTTTTTGGTCTTTTTGAGACAGGGTCTCCCTGAAGCCCCAGCTGTCCTGGAACTCACTCTGTAGACCAGGCTGGCCTTGAACTCACAGAGATCCGTCTGCCTCTGCCTCCCAAGTGCTGGGATTATAGGCATGTGCCACCATGCCTGACAGTCACATGAATTTTTTTTAAAAATTAAAAATATTGCCGGGCATAGTGGCATATGCCTTTAATCCTAGCACTCGGGAGGCAGAGGCAGGTGGATCTCTGTGAGTTCAAGGCCAACCTGATCTACAGAGTGAGTTCCAGGCCAGCTAGAGCTACAGGGAGACCCTGAAAATTAGAAATATTAAAAAAAAACAAGAAATGCCAAGACTGGATAACATAAAGAGACAGAAGAGGTGTCATGATGAGACAGGAAGCAGCAGGGACAGGGAGGAGGGGAGCTTCCTCATTTTATAGCCCTCCACTGTGACAGGAACTAGTCTACTCCTACCAGACACACTTTTTTTTTTGAGACAGGGTCTCCCTGTAGCCCCAGCTGTCCTGGAACTCACTCTGTAGACCAGGCTGGCCTTGAACACACAGAGATCCGCCTACCTTTGCCTCCCAAATGCTGGGATTAAAGGCATGTACCACCATGCCTGGCAGACACACTTTTACTTAACCCTCACTGAGAGACTAGCATTCATCTATTCATTGATTCATGAAGGTGGGGTCCCCATAACTTAATTACTTTCCAGCCAGCCCCATCATCTCAACACTGTCACATTATGCTCCAAGCTTCCAGTATATGAAGCCGGGGAAGTAAACCATCACCTAACGTAGCAGTAAGGTACAGCGCATCCTACTGCAGACCACTCATCTTGTATTCAAAGGCTACATGATACCTATGTAATATTGTGTTCATTAACCTAAATGACAAGGGCAGTCTTCCTCATCGCCACACATTTATGTGAGACGGTGACAGGAGAGCTTGACCCTGGGACCAAACGTGCAGGACCCTCCAGAACAGGAAGTCCCAACCTCATACTAATAAGCACCAAGTTCTCAATAGTTTTTAAATATTCANTACACACACACACACACACACACACACACACACCCCTAGTAATTCAGTTCTGTTGCTCTCCCTGTGGCTATTGAACCCCTGAAAAGTGCCCAGTGTCATGAGGGAGTCAGTGTGATGTGGGAAGGAGCACTGGACTAGGAGTCTAGACACCCTCAGCTTACTCACTTGAAAGTCATTTTCCCTGTCTGGCCTTTACTTCCTAGCCACCACTTGAGACTGTAAGTCTGTCTGTCACCTCCATCATCACAGAGGGTGCTGTGGACAGCGCTGCGCTGAACACTGTGGAAAATGACCAGTTACGAGGAAAGTGGAAAAGATGTGTTTGGGAAGGGGAAAATGCAGGGAACAGCAGGGAACAGCAGGGAACGGCAGGGAGCACCAGGGAACAGCAGGGAGCGGCAGGGAGCGGCAGGGAACGGCGTGGAACAGCAGGTACCAGGACAAGGTGTGTCTTGTCGGGATTTGGAGGGACTTGGAAAGTCCTCCAAAGGAAGTGACTTCTCAGCTGAGACCTGAGAGTCGCCAAGCCAAAGTGTAAGGAAGTGTGTTCTCTATGAAGGGAACAGAAGACACGCAGAGAAAACAGTCTATGTGGGGACTGGCAGTTGATGAAGTTTGAAGCAGAGGTGACAGGGGGACCTAGAGAAATGGGCGTGGGGCCACACCTGTGAGGAAGGCCGGGCAAGGGAACAGTGAGCTGGGACAGTCTGCTGAACCTAGTCCTCACCTTGAGGCTAGGGTTGTGTGGGAATGCTGGAGGGGCCGCCTGGGCCGCTGCATCACTTCACGGCAGGAAGTAAACGTCCGACCACGGAAATGATTTCCCAGCAAGTAAGCTGGGCGCATTCTGACTCCAAGGCCAGTGTTCTTTCCTACACCACGATCACTTCCTTATGACAATGGCCACTTTTATTTTTATTTATTTTTTATTTTTTGTCTTTTTGAGACAGGGTCTCCCTTTAGTCTCAGCTGGCCTGGAACTTGCTTTGTAGACCAGGCTGGCCTTGAACTCACAGAGATCCGCCTGCCTCCACCTCCCAAGTGTTAGAATTAAAGGCGTGTGCCACCACGCTCAACTGTTTGACTTTTTTAACCTACACCATTCTTAACTATTTTACTTTAAGCTGACTAGATTTCATATTGTGAAAGGATGTTTTGACTTATCCAGATCCTAACCCATATTTTAACCTTATCACAGATTACCAATAATAGAAAAGAAAGTTAGTAATGACAAAGTTATAACAAGTCATATAAAATTTGAATTTCTTTCCGAATTGGTTTATACTAACTTTTTTCACTTCATTTTTAAACGATTTACTTGTTTTATTTGCACAAGTGTTTTGATTCCCAGCATGTTTTACTGGTGTGTGTGGTGAGCAGAAAAGCTAGAAGAAGGCCACAAAGCCACCGTATGGGTGCTAGAAATCAAACCCTGGTCCTCTGGAAGAACAGCAGGTGCTTTTGACCCCTGAGGCACCTCTCCAGTCCTTCATTTTATTTTTTAATTCTGTGTATTTGTGTATAAGGACCTGGACCTGAGCACAGTGCCTGTGGGGGTCAGAAGAGAGCATCAGATCTCTCAACCTGGAGTTACAGGCAGTAGTGAGCCACTTGATGTGGGTTCTGGGGACTGAACTCAGATCCTCTGCAACAGCAGTATGTGCTCTTAACACTCAGCAATCAATCTCTCCAGCCTCTACATTAACGCCTAACGTTTCAGAGTTGCCCGGCATGGTGCCACCTGCCTGTAATCCTAGCACTCAGGAGGCTGAGAGGAGGGGATCATCGTGAGTTTTAAGCCAGCCTGGGCTACTGAATGAGTTCCAGATCACTCTAGGCCACACTGAGACCTTGCCTTTAAACAAAACAAAGCAAAATGTCAGAGTTTTGCCTGGTCCATGGCTGAGGCATTATGAGGAAAACAGTATGCTGTCTACAAAAGAATGTAGATTAAAAAACACTTTTAAGTAACGAACTTTATTTTTAGAACTATTTTAGCTTTACTTCAAAGGTGAGCAGGAAGTACAGAACTCCATTTACTTCCTGTCCCGTACACATACAGCGTTCCCCACTCTCCGAATCCTTCCTAGGGTGGCACATTTGCCACAGTCAGTGAACCAACATTGACATACCGATGTTCCTCAAAGTCCACAGAGCACATTGGGTTTCACTCCCGGTGTTTATGATCCATGGCTGTGGACAGGTGCCTGATGACACGCATCCACTATTAGCACACATACAAAGTAGTTTCCCTGACCTAAATCTCCTCTGTGACCCACCTGTTAATCCCTTCTTCTTCCTCCTCCTCCCACTAATTTTTTTTTCTCACACCATGGTTTAGCCTTTTCCAGAATGTAATAGGGTTTGCACATGCTGGTTAATTGTACGTGTCAACCTGACTGGATTAAACATTACAAGGAAAACAGGTAAAGGTTCTAATACTGTCAGCTCTGACTGAGAATTACAGCATTGGCTTCTGTTCTAGTTTGCTTCTATTTTATTTTTTTTAAATAGCAATAGCACAAAGTGATATTTTATTATACATTGAGGAACTGCTGTACAAGTTATCTTTACTGTTTTAATGTTCTTTTATAATACTGATCAAGAAAAACATTTTTTAAAACTGTTTCCAAAACTATCTGCTATTTCTTTTTTAATTTTTGTGATTGTCAGATCATCTTTTACTGCAAGAGTTTCTGGGGATTCCACTGCACCACTGTGGGTGTCGTCAATGATGTCATGAGGATGACAGCCACCCACATTACAGCCCATAGATTGCACAGTCCCCAGTTCTGGAAAATTCTCGGGCTAAAGAGCTGTGCCCCACCTGTCCAGCAATGTTGACAATCAAATCTCATCAAAGGTGGTATTTCCAACTGTGCTTGACACTTTTTGTCTTGGTGGCTCCTTGAGGGCTTTGATGATCAGGGCAGAGGCAGAGGGTGAGACCTCAGTCTGAAGAGTCACTTGTACTGTATCTTCAGACCCTTCCAATCACCAGTTGCCTTGACAATGTTATCATCAACATTTTTGGAGACAGACCCTGGAGACTGATCTTGGAGGCTAAGTCAGACGTGGTGCCAACCTAGTCTCTGGTACATCCCAGGAAGATGACTTTGATCTCATGGGGTTTGAAGTTGGGTGGCATGATGCAGGCAGCTGGTGTCCAATGAATCTTCAGTGCCAGATGGGGACCGCTGAGACATCCAGCTTGTGGACTGAGTTACTACCGGTGTTTCAGCCTCTTCAGAATATAGACTGCCATTGTTGGACTACCCAGGCTGTATCACGGAGGCCAGTACAGGAAGATCAAGACAGGACACGGTGCTTACTGGACCTCATTTGGTGACCATGGGAAGGGAAGACTCTGGTTTGGAGCACAAGGGCAGGACTGATGGCTGTTTGGGCTTGCCAAGGAGGAGCCTTCAAACACTTCCTTAATGAAAACATGATATCTTTCAGCCTTGTTTGAGAAACTCCAAACACACTACATTACTTCTAGTTTGCTTTTAATTGCTATGACAAAACACTCTGATCCATACCAACTTGAGGAGAAAAGGATTTATTCAGCTTGCATCTCCCAGGCCACAGTTCATTACTCAGGGAGCCCAAGGTAGGAACTCAGGGCAGGAACCTGGAGACAGAAGCTGAAGCATAGGCCATGGAGGAATGCTACTTGCTGGCTTGCTCCCCTGGCCCATGCTCAGCCTGCTTTCTTATACAATACAGAACCACCTGCCTATGGGTAGCTCTGCCCACAGTGGGCTGGGCCCTCCGCATCACTCAACAATGAAGAAAATACCCCCAACAGACATGGCCACAGGCCAGTCCAATGGAGGGAATTTCCCAACTGAGGCTCCCTCAACCCAGGTGTGTCAGGTTGACACTAAAGCTATCCAGCACAGCTTCCCTGCTTCTGAAGTCTTAACATTAGGCCAAGCCCCACTGCCAGCATCCTGGGGTCTCCAGCTTGCAGACAGTCCATCATAGGACTTCTCAGTCTCCGAAGTTATGAGTCAATTCGCCTTTCATAAACCTGTGTCTTCACCTCCACCTATCCTGTTGGTCCTTTCCCTCTGGCGAACCTTGACAAATGCAGTTGAGAAGAAACAGGACAGGGCCTTTTCAGATTGACTTCATGCATCTGTAGTAAGCATTGGTCTCCTCCAGGTCTTTTCACAATTTGATAGCTCACCATTTTTATCCCTGAATAATATTCCACAGTAGGGTGTACCAGAGTTCATTTATCACCCAGTCACCTTCTGAAGGACACTATAGCTGTCCAAGTTTGGCCAATCATAAATAAAATAAACATCCATCTACAGGTTTTTCTGTGGGCAAACATTCTCAACTCATTTGGATAAATGTCAAAAAGCTGGCTTTTTGGAAGTAGCTGTTATCCTGAATGTGTTAATGCTCTTGCATGTATTACCTTTATTGCAGCACAGTCCTAAACAATGCAGAATTTTTTACATGTTCTTAGCTTTATAGAAGTAGTAGAATACACACACTCTTTTCCAGCCTGCCTTTCTTCTCTCCCCATTCTCAATACTAACCTTACAAAACTCACCCAGAGGGTTAAAGAGTTGGCCCCAGTCAGCAAAGTGCTTGTTGCACAATTCTGAGGGTCTGAGTTTGCTCCCTGAGGTGGTTTGAATGAGTGTCCCCAATAGGCTGTAAGTATTCAGACATTTGTCTCCAGTTGGTGGCACTGTTTTTGGAGGTCTTAGAAGGTGTGGCCGTGCTAGAGGAAGTACGTTATTGGGGGCAGGCTTAGGGAGTTTAACAAGCCTCGTGGTCTACAGTTGCTCTCTCTCTGCTTCCTGTGCTCTTTGCAAGATGTGAACTCTAACGCCCTGGAACCATCAATCATAAGCTCAAATAAACTCTTCCTTTTATAAGTTCCTTTGGTCATGGTGTTTTATCACAGCAACAGAAAAGTGACTAATACACTCCCCAACACCCAAGTAAAAAGCAAAACAAAACAATAACAACAACAACAAAACAGGCATGTGGCACACACACAGTCCAAGCACTGGGGAGTCTGAGACAGGACATCCCTAGGACTCACTGGCAAAATAGCATAGCCTAGTTGGTGAGCCCCAAATCTGAGAGAGAGAGAGAGAGAGAGAGAGAGAGAGAGAGAGAGCAGTCTCAGAAAACAAGGTAGATATCTCCTGAAGAATCACATCCACGGTTGTCCTCTGGCCTCCACACACATGCACCAAAAAAAGAGTAAATAAATAAAAGGAATTTGCCTATACTGAAATGTGAACTTTTTATTTACTCATTTTCATGGCAATGTGGAAACACGCCAGTGTATAGTCTTGTTTCATGTAATTTATCACACACAGTCTTACTTGTTAGCTCTCTAGTCCAGGCTAGCCTGGAACTCTTATGTAGTCCAGGCTAGCATCAAACCTTTAGTGATCTCCTGCCTCACCCTCTCAAGGGGCAACAGTACAGGCCTTAGCCACCATTCCCTTTTCTGTTTCTCATCGATGGATGTTTACCTTGCTTCCAGACCTTTTACTACAAGCACAATCAGATTACAATGCCCATGAGGACATTCCGGTATGAGACTCCTTGGGCACACAGGTCATACTTTCTCTGGGTCAGTGCCACTCAGAGGTCCAAGAACAGTGTGTCTCTGGCAATTAAGGTCATACTGCAAAATAAACATTAGATAAACTAAATACTGTTTCATAACAAAGCTGACTTATGACAACAAGGATGGTCTGCTTTCCAAATAATAGCAAAATGCTTCCCAGAACTTAATTCCTAATATCGGACTATGAGTTCCTATAAATCTGACATCCTAAAATGTGGGTCTGCCTTAAATAATGCAGGGTCTGGACAAGAATACAAATGGAAACCCTACATCATGCTCTAAATATTCAGAAGCTCAAGTAATGACAATAAATTTCTAAGTATTTTGTGGACCTTGACAACTACATGATCATAACTACCTACAAGGCCGGCTTCAGTTTTATAATCTTCCGGCTCCCTAAAGTGCACGCTTCAGTGTGGGTGTCTTAGGAGAGCTGTTGCTTCATTCATGGCCTGCAGTCCTCTAAGGACCTCCTGTGTATGGACGGACACAGAGCCCATTCATCCATGCTCCACCTACGCCCCCACACAGCCACCCCTCAGTCTTCTTAGGAGGACAAGCTATGCATGAGAAAGAGCCCCTCAAATACCCAGAAGTGAATATCAGCACTGCTTGTGCAGAGGGCCCAAGCAGGAACAACCCCCTTCCTTGCCTGGTTGTAAGGCAGAACTGAATATTAATTACTTTCTGTGAAGTTTTCAAATTGTGACTGTTTTCTATTCATAAGGCTCATTAAGAGAAAAATCTCTGCTATACCATTGTCCATTTCCCCTTTTCAAATTCTTCATTTTCATCTTCTTCTGTGCTTTGTTGGTCAGTCACGCTAGCGTTCTCTCTTTAATCCAATGACCAGCCTTTAGTTTATTCTCCATTTCACTGATTTTTAAATTTTTTTATTTTTATTTTATGTTTATGAGCGTATTCCCTGTATGGATGTAAGTGCACCCATGTTGGGCAATGCCAGCAGAGGTCAGAAGAGAGCGTTTGATCCCCTGGAACTAGAATTAAGAATGGTTGTTAGCCACCCTGTGGCTGGTGGGATTAGAACCCAGGTCTTCTGCAAGAGCAGTTAGTGCTCTTAACCACTGAGCCATCTCTCTAGCCCCTTCACTGATTTTTTTTTTTTTTTGGTCTTTTTGAGACAGGGTCTCCCTGTAGCCCCAGCTGTCCTGGAACTAACTGTGTAGACCAGGCTGGCCTTGAACTCATGTAGATCTGCCTGCCTCTGCCTCCCCAGTGCTAGGATTAAAGGCGTGCACCACCACGCCTGGTTCCTTCACTGATTTTTTTTAAGACCAGTTTTCAGGTGTTTTTAAGCTAACTTTTGTTGTTAGATAAACTTATTTTGAGGTAATAATTTTCCTCTAACTATCTGCTTTGTTAATTTCCCACTAACATTAACAGGATATTTTCATTATTGCCTAATTTATACATTTCTTACCTAGAATGATTTCCAAGTCCTTGTAAAGAAATGTTTCTTTTTAAAATTTTATCTCTCTCTCTCTCTCTCTCTCTCTCTCTCTCTGTGTGTGTGTGTGTGTGTGTGTGTGTGTACGCGTGTGTCTATGTGTGTGTCTGCTTCTCTGTATGTGCATCATGTGTTTGCCATGTTTGAGAAGGCCAGAAGAGAGTTTCAGATCTCCTGGAACTGGAGCTACAGGTGGTTATGAGCCACCTGCTATGGCTGGCGAGAACCCAACCAGGCTCCTGTGAGGAGCAGCAAGCCCTTAACTGTAGTCATCTCTCCAGTCCTCTAAGCCCTTAACTGTAGTCATCTCTCCAGTCCCCTAAGCCCTTAACTGTAGTCATCTCTCCAGTCCTCTAAGCCCTTAACTGTAGTCATCTCTCCAGTCCCCTAAGCCCTTAACTGTAGTCATCTCTCCAGTCCCCTAAGCCCTTAACTGTAGTCATCTCTCCAGTCCTCTAAGCCCTTAACTGTAGTCATCTCTCCAGTCCCCTAAGCCCTTAACTGTAGTCATCTCTCCAGTCCCCTAAGCCCTTAACTGTAGTCATCTCTCCAGTCCCCTAAGCCCTTAACTGTAGTCATCTCTCCAGTCCCCTAAGCCCTTAACTGTAGTCATCTCTCCAGTCCCCTAAGCCCTTAACTGTAGTCATCTCTCCAGTCCCCTAAGCCCTTAACTGTAGTCATCTCTCCAGTCCCCTAAGCCCTTAACTGTAGTCATCTCTCCAGTCCCCTAAGCCCTTAACTGTAGTCATCTCTCCAGTCCCCTAAGCCCTTAACTGTAGTCATCTCTCCAGTCCCCTAAGCCCTTAACTGTAGTCATCTCTCCAGTCCCCTAAGCCCTTAACTGTAGTCATCTCTCCAGTCCCCTAAGCCCTTAACTGTAGTCATCTCTCCAGTCCCCTAAGCCCTTAACTGTAGTCATCTCTCCAGTCCCCTAAGCCCTTAACTGTAGTCATCTCTCCAGTCCCCTAAGCCCTTAACTGTAGTCATCTCTCCAGTCCCCTAAGCCCTTAACTGTAGTCATCTCTCCAGTCCCCTAAGCCCTTAACTGTAGTCATCTCTCCAGTCCCCTAAGCCCTTAACTGTAGTCATCTCTCCAGTCCCCTAAGCCCTTAACTGTAGTCATCTCTCCAGTCCCCTAAGCCCTTAACTGTAGTCATCTCTCCAGTCCCCTAAGCCCTTAACTGTAGTCATCTCTCCAGTCCCCTAAGCCCTTAACTGTAGTCATCTCTCCAGTCCCCTAAGCCCTTAACTGTAGTCATCTCTCCAGTCCCCTAAGCCCTTAACTGTAGTCATCTCTCCAGTCCCCTAAGCCCTTAACTGTAGTCATCTCTCCAGTCCCCTAAGCCCTTAACTGTAGTCATCTCTCCAGTCCCCTAAGCCCTTAACTGTAGTCATCTCTCCAGTCCCCTAAGCCCTTAACTGTAGTCATCTCTCCAGTCCCCTAAGCCCTTAACTGTAGTCATCTCTCCAGTCCCCTAAGCCCTTAACTGTAGTCATCTCTCCAGTCCCCTAAGCCCTTAACTGTAGTCATCTCTCCAGTCCCCTAAGCCCTTAACTGTAGTCATCTCTCCAGTCCCCTAAGCCCTTAACTGTAGTCATCTCTCCAGTCCCCTAAGCCCTTAACTGTAGTCATCTCTCCAGTCCCCTAAGCCCTTAACTGTAGTCATCTCTCCAGTCCCCTAAGCCCTTAACTGTAGTCATCTCTCCAGTCCCCTAAGCCCTTAACTGTAGTCATCTCTCCAGTCCCCTAAGCCCTTAACTGTAGTCATCTCTCCAGTCCCCTAAGCCCTTAACTGTAGTCATCTCTCCAGTCCCCTAAGCCCTTAACTGTAGTCATCTCTCCAGTCCCCTAAGCCCTTAACTGTAGTCATCTCTCCAGTCCCCTAAGCCCTTAACTGTAGTCATCTCTCCAGTCCCCTAAGCCCTTAACTGTAGTCATCTCTCCAGTCCCCTAAGCCCTTAACTGTAGTCATCTCTCCAGTCCCCTAAGCCCTTAACTGTAGTCATCTCTCCAGTCCCCTAAGCCCTTAACTGTAGTCATCTCTCCAGTCCCCTAAGCCCTTAACTGTAGTCATCTCTCCAGTCCCCTAAGCCCTTAACTGTAGTCATCTCTCCAGTCCCCTAAGCCCTTAACTGTAGTCATCTCTCCAGTCCCCTAAGCCCTTAACTGTANTAGAGAGAGAGAGAGAGAGAGAGAGAGAGAAAGAGAGATTGAATGAGCCAAGCTTCCCCAAGGAAAATGCTGGATCAAGATGTGTTGTTGCCATGTTGCCCAGCTCTACATTCATATGACTCTAGCAGCGATTTTTACAAAAGTTTAAAGAACAGGAAATTCCACTTCATATAATTCCTCTGGAGAACAGAAAAAAAAGAATGCTGACCTCATTCTTTGAACTCTTAGAAACCTGATCCAAAACCAAACATGAATGACATAAGAAACAAAAACTGCTGGCCAAGTTGGAATTCTAAGCAAAATATCACCAGAACAAGCCTGAAAATGTTTTTATATGGGATGATGAATTGAGTTTATTCCTGAAATGCTATCAAAGTTGCTAGGGTAGATAAGAATAGCTTTGTGCCTGTGTATATGTGCATGTTCATGTGTAGGCAGATGCACATGTGTGGGCTGTGCATGCACATGTATACACATGCACGTGGAAGCAGAAGACAAGATTGGATGTCATTCCCCAGGTTCCATCCACTTTGTTTTTTGAGACAAGATCCCAACTGCCCTAGAACTTGCCAAGTGGACCAGAAGCCCTGGCATCCCCTGCACCGGGGTCATAGCTGCACCATCATGCCTGGCTTCTCCCTACATGGGTTCTGGAATCAAATTCAGATCCTTATCTGTGCACAGTAAATACTTTGCCAACCGCACCATCTCCCTAGCCCTAGAACAGCTCTAGTCACCTTTGTCATTTTATTTGATTGAAATTAGAGTAGTACTATTTTCTCCATTGACTAGATAATGTTTTATAAAATTCAATATTAAATTCTTTTAGAAAATTAGAAGACCTGAGAACTTTATCCATCATATCAAGGGTCTCTACAGTTTATCTCCCATAACCATTATACTGAATGGAAAATTAGTAAAGGTCTTCCCTCAAAGATTGGAGAGATCATAGGCTGTCAGTCACAGTCACATTGAACATCTGGGCCAGTACAAGTAAGGCAAGAAATGAAATAATAGTCATGGGAATCAGAAAATAAAAAATAAAACTGTCCTTACCTATTGGCCATATAATTGCCTACCTGAAAATTCCTAAATAATATAAACTGCTATATTAATTCTAACATTGAGCAAGGTGACTGGATACAAAATAACAATGTGAACTCAATTATATGTCTGTAGGCCACCCACACGTAAGAAAGAAACCATTTTTAAGGAGCCATCCCTTCCAGAAGGCTTTAGGGGAATAGCTATGTCCTAAATCTGAAATCCTTTTAAAAGGCATAAAAAGCAACCAGAAAAGCTAATAAAACCATTCTAAAAGGTATGTTACATTATAACTAGAAAAACAGTATGCATGTAATTTTATGTAAGGAAAGAAATCAATAAGCTGAGTCAATAGCCCCAGCCCCACAACCAGCGAAAAGTCAGCCAAGAACAGCTCAGAAATGGGCACAGGGAAGCAAGGCTTCTGTGGTAGCAGAGCACAGATGAAAAGATAAAACCACAACTCCCAGGAGAAAAGAGCTTGGACTAAGGAGAAATCTTGGGGGGGGGGGTGAGAACAGGTGGGCCTGGCTGATAACAAATGAAGAGAGTTGGAAGTGTGTAGGGTCAGAGGGGCCACATATGTTCCTACCTGTGTGTGAAGGCGGCAATTTAGAGGGGAGGCATCTCTTGACAAGAAAAGAACCAGCAGTGGAAGGCAATAAAGGGCCCACAGAAACACAGGAGGCAGACTCAGGGGAAACACCAGCCTTCGCAGCAGGACAGAAGGAAATTGTGTGTTTAGACAGCGTGGAAGTCAGGGTCCTCCTGCCTCAGTCTCACTGGGGCTGGAATCTAGGCAGTCACCAACCACAGCTCAGAGAATTCTTTTTGGTTTGGGGGGGGGTATTTTTGAGACAGGGGCTCCCTTAGTCCCACCTGTCCTGGAACTCACTCTGTAGACCAGGCTGGCCTTGAACTCCCAGAGATCCATCTGCCTCTGCCTCCCAAGTGCTAGGATTAAAGGCTTACGCCACCACGACCGGCCAGAGAGGTCTTTAACTAAGAAATTCAGTAAGTCTTCAAACTCTTTGCCCACTCTACGGCCACTTTAAGATGAACAGAAAAGCCAGGCGACCCACAGGCAATGCTGCTCCAAGAAGACAATCAGAATCCTAATGTCTCCAACAATTAAAAAAAAATCAAGAAATCAGAGAAAAACTGGAATACGTAGTCCAACATGAATTAAATACAAACAAGTAGCAGTATAACCTCCCAAAAGAGCAGAAGAAAGCAGCATAGATTCCTAATAGAAAAAAACAGAAGATAAGTAACTTCATACAGTGAGAACAGAAAGGAAATATGGAGAAACATAAAGAACCATCCATTCACCCCCAAGTAGAGGGGGTACCAACAGACCAAAGAAAGGATCATTTCCAAGTACAACTGGGTAAACCAATGAGTTCATTGGGATTACTCACAAAAACATGTGACTCATGGGCAGCTACACCTGGGGGAAATCACTTGGGTGACTTAGGTCTTACAGGAGCTCTACTACTGAGAAGTCACACCCCATTCACTTGTGTACCTCTTACATAACGGTGATGGGAATCTCAGAGAGAAAGGAGCCTCCTAAAGATCAGAACCTCCAGCACCTCCTTCTCCTTCCTCAAGGGAATGTCAATGTTAATAATCCATCTCACCAGGGAGAGTCACCTGCTGCTCATCATAGCTGCTCTGCTTTAAGAACTACACAATGGCGAAAGAAAAGAAGACTGTGCTGCAATGCAAATAGTGGACTGAAAAAGATCCAAGAGTGGGGAGTGATGGCGTAAGGCTTTATTCCCAGCACACTAGAGGCAGGGGAGGGGCAGTGAGTCCCAGAACGCTGGGCTACAGGGAGACCCTGTCAGAAAGAAGACAACAGGGTAAGAGAGAGGAGAGGGAGGAGAAGGGGGAGGGGAAGGGGGAGGGGGAGGGAAAGGGGAGAGCAGAGAAAAGGAAAGAAGAAAGGAAAGGATCCAAAAGAATGTAGTGCTAGAGACTTTTCTCTGGCTTCACCGCTCTAAACTGTCCAGTGTGTGGCTCTGTACTTTGCCAGATGGATCCAGATTGGTCTTTGACAATGAGGGGAGCAAAAAGGAGACTAGACGACTGGAGGAGAGAGAAGGGATTTTCTCCTTCATCCTGTCTACACACTGTTCCCCTATCCTCCGCCCCCCCCCAAGTCCTTCACCCCCAGGGCAGTATCTCCTCCCCACAGGGGCATGCACAGAACTGGCCTCATGCAGCCCATCTCTACACACCGAAAGTTGCTGCTGCTCAGTACCGGCAACTGGTGTCCGCTCCATGGGCCACAGCCCTAGACTTCTACGTGCTGCATCTTTGTGCCCCTTCCCCTAAGAGTGTAAGTGGTTACTGCTACTTCTGTGACCCTGTTGGGGGGCATCTCCTACACTTTAGTAATTTTATAACAGTTAAATTTATACCTAATTAATATTTTTATATTATATTCTTTTTTGGTACATGTAATGTCTTATTTCTTAAGATCTAAAGCAAATACAGCCCATTGTTACTGTCTTTCAAATCTAGCTGATAGATTCAAAAATTTTTCATATTAGTAGTATCTGTCCTTCTCTGTATATTAGAATTCTTCATTATAAAACAAATTAAGGCACTGGGAAGATGCCTCAGTCAGTAAAGCGCTTGCTGTGCAAGAGTAAGGACCTGAGTTCAGTCCCCCAGGACACTTGCACAAGTGCATGCTTGCGCGTGCGTGTGTGCATGTGTGTGTGTGTGTGTGTGTGTGTGTGTGTGTGTGTGTGTGTCCAGGTACATTGGCATGTACCTATAATCCCAGCTTTGGGAAGGCAGAGATGGGAGGATCCCTGGGGTCACTGACCAGCCAGTCTAGACAAATCAATAAACCCCAGGTTCAGTGAGAAACCTTGTCTCAAAAACTAATGTGCAGGCATAGCAAGACACTTCAGTGGGTAAAGGCTCCTGTTGCCAAGACTGACAGCCTGAATTCTAACTCCAGAAACCACATGGTAGAATAGGAGAGAACCAACTCCTACAAGTTGTTCTCTGACCTCCACATGTGCACCATGGCTCACATCTACACACACACACACACACACACACACACACACACACACACACACACTTAAAACCAGCACTTGCAAAGCTGAGGAAGGAGGATTGCAAGTTTGAGGCCAACCTGGGGTACCTAATAAGTTCCAGCATAACGTGGGCTACATAGTAGACCCCTCAACTGAAGGGTAAGAAGTCAGGAAGACCTGGTTGGATTTATCAGAGCTAACATGTCCAAAAATATATGGTGGTTGTGGAAGATCACAGGGATCTTAGTCAGTGAGGCTTGGTGCTCCCATAATGCCTTATACCAAGGTCCTGGACACTGCCTGTATTCAATTCTTACTGTTTGTGTAATTGGCTTATACTCTCAACTGGATCCTGACTACACTGGCAATCCAAAGCTCGGATTTACTGAAATTATACTGAGAGGCTCATGTGCTTCGTGGACTGCGCACTTCAGAATCAGCAGTGCTGGGTAAGATGCATACATCTCACCCTCACCAAGCCTTCTTGTTCATCCCTGCCCCATGCTCACACTGCAGGAATCCTTAGGACAAGACACCTCTCCCAGGACCATCAGCATGGCTGCAACTACACCCACCCACTGTGACTCCAGAGATGCAGAGGGCTATTTATGAGTGCACAGGGGAGGCTTGCTCTGTGAAGGGCAGGGACAGAGGTACAGCGAAGCCAAGGACTTAGAGACTTCTGCTTTTCTTAGACTCATCCCTCTAAAAACTGTTTATCAACTACCCTCTGTGCGCTAAGCTCTAAGAGAGAACAAAAGTAAATGGCACAGGAATGCTACTTCAAGAAACCTAAAATCTAGACCAGTGTTTCTCAATATTATAACTTAGTTTTTTAAAAATCTGAGTATGTTTAAAGTGGCCCAGAAAATCATCTCAGCGGGCATGGAGCCTCAGAATATACGTGCTTTAGCAAGCATCTGATGATGCGAACAGCCTATGTTGTATGTTGAAAGACATAAAAACAAAGAAATTAATGTAGGATGTTAGACGAAACTGTTCTCACCCCCCCCAGGTTCTTATTTAGAAGGGTCCAAGTAACGTCAACAACCAAAAGATTAACACGCCTTTAATCCCAGCACTCAGAGGCAAAGGCAGGTTGATCCCAGTCAGATCAAGACTAGCCCTGTTTACATAGCCTTTTCCAGGCCAGGTGGGGCTATGGGCAGACCCTGTCTCAAAAAAAAAAAAAAAAAAAAAGATTAACAAGAAACAATCTGAAACCCAGTAGTACAAAGTTTTCCAAGACACAGCTTTGAATTCCAGTTTATTCAGTGCCTTTAACAAAGAACAGTAAATTTTAGAGAAAACAGGGAAAAGACCGAACAGGTGGCAGAGTCAGAGGAAGATAAATAAATGGCCACAAAGGCTAGCGAGGGATTGCTGGTTGCTCGAAGCTTCACCTGCGTCAGCACCAGGCTTCAGAGTTTGCAGCCGCCTGCAGTGGTGAGCCTGTGCTCTCCCTGGCAGACGGTGGGCAGTTACCTTGTGTCTTTGGGAATCTATGTCTTGTTTTGAGGCAAGTGGAGGGGCGGGAGCTCTTCTGTACTCACGTCTTAACTGTCCTCAGCTCAGCCATCCTTTGGGCTCTGGGGAGACTCACTGGCAATCCTACACTTATCTGAAGAAACAAGCATTTTTCTCCAAGATATATGCTTGGTGATTTTTACAAAGATCCAGAGATCCAAAAGAGCTACTTAGGAGATCAGTTTTATGCAACTGTAGGACTTTAAACTAATCTTTCTCGCTTGGTTTTTATGTAAGAAACACACACTGTCCAACTGACATAGATACTACAACCCGAAGATAAATAAAACCCCGAGAAATCTGCTTTCCTTGGCTTCTGGATCACACATTATTGGACCAGCTTTTTAAAAAACTGGGTTTTTTTGTCCTTATGTGTGTGGATGTATTGTCTGCATGTATCTAAGTGCACCTGTGTTGTACAATACCCACAGAAGACAGAAGAAGGCATTGGATCCTCTGGAACTGGAGTTAGGGACAGTTGGTTGCTAGCTGCCGTGTGGGTGCTGGGATTCAAACCCGGTTCTTCTGCAAGAGCAGCAAATGCTCTTGACCCCTGAGTGATCTCTCCAGCCCCTGGGCCAGTCTTTTTAAAAGAATCCTGCAGGGTATTTACCCTTAGGAACAACCAGTAAAAGTTTTGTTTGTTTGTTTTTTTTTGGCTGTTGCCAGATAAAAGCCAATCAGATTTGAATGTGCTTCGGCAGCTGCTCCCGATCAGCCTCCGTCCTCCCGCCCTATTCCCACACTCTTTCCTATTTTTCCTTCTCCTTTTCTGGCTTCAAACTCCTTCATTTTATCCCTTTCCTAAGAAATTTTCATCCCCGGCTTTTTACTTCCAGTGTGTCTCATCTCCCACCTGCTCAACCTGCAGTGAAAAGTTTCTGTCTATTTTTTTTTTTTTTTGTCTTTTCGAGACAGGGTCTCCCTGTAGCCCCAGCTGTCCTGGAACTCACTCTGTAGACCAGGCTGGCCTTGAACTCACAAAAATCTGCCTGCCTCTGCCTCCTGAGTGCTAGGATTAAAGGCATGCGCCACCACGCCCGGCAGTTTCTGTCTATTGCTGCTTGAAGAAAGAGATGGGGGGAAATGACAAAGACAGATCTCTGGAATTAGAAATTACATAACTAGAAAGTCTACCAACAGCTAGTGGCCCTTTACCTACAGAAGCCTTTCATTTACACAAGCATTGGTTCTGACTTCTCATCTTAAAGGCAAGGGGGGGGGGAAGACCCTGCTTGTGAATGTGGCTAGTCTGTTTACTATATAAATAGCATTACTTCTTCCCTATTGAGAGTTGTGGGTAGAAGAGCACTTTGGTAAATATGACTTCCCTTTCACAGTTATTGTTGCTGATCCGCCCTGGATTCTAAGCATAAGGCTTATTCATACCTTAAAGAAATAAAAAGGAAGAGGGCTTTGTATATAGAAAGGCAAACATCTTTAACATTTTTAAGGGCCCTATTAAAAAAGAAAAACTAGAGTTACTATAACCCAGGAAGGCAACACATAGCAGAGTCCTAGAGTATAGCCCTCTGTCCCCAGAGTCCTGGCTAGTAGGCAAATAATACCTAATGTTTCCATCTGGACAGGGTCTCTGTAGAATAAACCACTTGTGCATTCCTGAGCACACAGCAAGTGTGAGACCCAGAGTTGTCGCATCATATTTTGGCTCACACATCAACAGAGGTGAAGAGAGCAACCAGGCAGGCTGTGGGGCCAGCTTTCACACTCAGTAAAAATCGAATGCCCGATTCAGATGTCTCCCTGTGACATCACAAATTGGGAATGTTCAGCCGTGAAACAGACTTCAAGTTACCCAGTAATTCTCCCTCCATGACTAACAGCCATTCTCACCGAGACTAGCCCTGATTTTAGCAAGGACCCAGATTCTTGCCAAATCCTTGTTCTGCCGTCCACGCTGACACCTTCTTACACTGGCCCTCCTTCTAGTTGACACGTGGACCCCAGTAACACCTGGGCTTTCTCTTCAAAGAGGAAGGACTTAACCGGAAGTCACAGGCAGGAATCTCCTCAGGGGTCTGTCAGAGGAAGGAGGGAGAAAAGAAATTGATGGCTAAGCTGGCTATCATAGTGCCCCCTAGCTAAGGACACAGTCTTTGCTGAGTAAGAACATGAGATAGGTAAGTTAGAGGTAAAGTTGGTCAGACAGGATAGTAAAGGAGCTTGCCAAGCGAGTCAAGCCACCCACACAAAAGTGGAGAGAGAACCAACTCCTAAAGTTGTTCTCTAACCTACACACACACACACACACACTAAATACTTTAAAGTGGCGCAGCTGGCAAAATTGTTCGGCAGCTGGGGATACTTGCCAGCAAGGCTGACAACCTGAGTTCAATCTCTGAGACCCACATGGTGGAGCTAACTCCCACCAGCTGTCTTCTGACCACCGCACATGCACCATGGTACACAATGGTCCCTACCCATGCACACAAAAACAAGCAAACAGATATAATTTTTAATTTTTTAAATAAAAGTAATGTACAAGCCAGCCTGCAGGAGAATCATGAGGTCAGGACCAGCCTGAGCTACATACATGTCTCAAAAAAAAAGAGGACAAAATATATTGAGGACCCTTTCAAGTGGCCGACTCAAGAAGACTCCACAAGCCCTCACACTGCATGCTCGTCTATGTGCGCTATGACTTTATATAATATTAGGGGCCCGCACAGGTTCTGCAGGATTTACAGAGATGGCTTCAAGATGTTATTGCACAGCAAGAGTCACGTGGTCTGTCTCTAAAAGCAAAGAGAGGTGGAACCACTTTACTGACAGTGCAACTTGCAAAGGACATCGAGGAACATCAGCCAGACAGCATCTGAGCCGAGCCCTGTGAAATTTCAAATTTTTCATAGGTTGGAGGCAGGTGCTCCTGGGGGAGGGAGGCTTAGAAATGCGAGAGAAAACTGAAAAGACTTTATAAGAGGATTCTCCTTAGTGTAAATTATTCCCTGAAAAGGGAGAAAAGCCCTGCTCAGTATCCTCATGGCTGCCTGGACATTTCTCCCTCAGATCCATAACTCAGCCTTCTTTCTGGGATCAACCAGGGTCTCCCCACTTCAGCTAGCCTCGGGCAGGCCCTCACAGACCACGAGGGGAGACTTTCAGCTTCCTCTTTGCCAAACTGGAGCTCTAAGCACTAGCCACCTTCCTCCACCCAAGCTCCTCACTCTTCTCAAGCAGCCCTTCCCCTGAAACCAGTTCCCTGGAACTTTCCCTGGTTGGCAACTTGCCGCTTCTCCTCTCACTGTCGGTCTTTATGTAGATGTCCTTAAAACTCTCCCCAGTCAGCCATTTTGAGCATCCCATTTGCTTTCTGGACCGACAACTGACAAAGACTCCATCATCAACTGAAGTTACCCAGTGACTTCATTTTAATCTCCCTTACTATTTTATTTCGTGGTCTTAAATGTCTTATTTCTTCATCTAAGAGTTAGATTAATAATGAACTTCCCATGTGGACCTGCAGCTTCCTTCTCCTCTAATGTCTCTGTCTGCTGTTGGTATAAAGTAAATGTTGGTCTTGAACAATGTTGAAGAGTCCTCTCCTTGATTTTCAGTTTTCTGGAACCTGGGGGGGGGGGTGGAATAAACATTATTTCTTTCTTGTATAATTCATAAGATAAAAATAATAATGATAGCTTCTGACCACACCTGTAAGCTGTAACTCTTTCACATCTACCCTGAAGATTTGGATATATGTTTCAAAATGTTATAACTGCACAGTGACATTTTCTTTAAAAACAAGTTCCGTGGAGACACAAGGAAATAGGTGTGGCAGGACCCTACCCAATGCAGGACCCAGGAAAGAACCACAGAGTGAAAAAATAAAGACTATGCAGGAGAGAAATGTGCCAACGAGACCAAGAAAGAACATTACCCTCTCCTTTCTTGGCTAAATGTGTTCCCAGTAACCAGTATGTAAGTTTACATCTGAACCACACTGTAACTTACCTGCACATGATGATGACAATATCTGGTACGCCTACCTCAACTATTCATTAAGACAAGCTATATGACTCATTCCAGTGTGTGCGTTTCATTGTTCTCAATGAACTCTACTACATTTTTCTAACGTCCCACTTAAAAATGTCATGTATGTTACGGATGACTACACCAATATTTACAAAGGTTAAGCACATTTTCTATTCAATCTGGCTGTAAATCTAAAGCTTTTCTAAAAATTAAAAGCAAGCCAGGCATAGTGGTACACGCCTTTAATCCTAGCACTTGGGAGGCAGAGGCAGGTGGATCTTTGTGAGCTCAAGGCCAGCCTGGTCTACAGAGAGAGTTCCAGGACAGCTGGGGCTACAGGGAGACCCTGTCTCGAAAAGACCAAGAAAAAAAAATTATAAAGCAATTGGGGCTGGAGAGATGGCTCAGTGGTTAAGAGCACTGACTGCTCTTGCAGAGGACTCGGGTTCAATTCCTAGCACCTACATGATGGCTAAGAACCGTCTTTAACTCCAGTTCCAGGGGAATCCGACACCCTCTTCTGACCTCCACAGCATTGCATGACACAGGTGCACCAACCTACATGCAGACAGTACAGTCATACACATAAAAAATAATAAATAAAATTTTAAAATAAAAAAATTAAAAGCAATTAAAAGGGAAAAAAGTAGGTCTATTGGACTCATAATATAGAGAAGATCTGGAAAGCCGGAGAGCCTGTTTTCAGACTGATACTCTTGCCTCCAGCAGTCTTCCCCACTGCTCTGTGAGGTCGCCTGTCCTCCCTTAAGCTGAGGCTAACTGAAGGGGACCTACCCGGTTGATGTATTTGACCTCTGGACCATGGAAAGCTGGATGGATTGTGGATTTGGGGGAGGAAATGCCCACTAGTGACATGCTGGGAGCAGAGGGGACAATGGTATGAAAACCAGGTGCCCCAAGGTTGGCAGAAGGCAGGCTGAGGTTTTAGATATTAGAAAGTCATTATGATTTGAGGTGTATGGGAAATGAAATGAAATGTGTTCTGGAAAGACACCCTTTGTCCAGTGTGCTCACTAGTCTGCCCTGATAAAACTAACCCAAGTCTCGGGCTTCGAGAGGTCCCCATGGGTTGGCAGAGTTCAGAAGCAGTGAGCCAGAAGGAGAGCCAGCAGGGAACTGGCCAAGGAAGAACAGCTGGGTGGGAGCCAGCAGGACTCAGCATGCCCTTAGGTCTGGTCCAGAGAAGCAAAGCGGACACAGCATTTTGTACTTCCTCAGTAGCACAGCCCCTACAATTCCTCAACCTTTTCATAAGGTCCAGATCCTGGAAGAACACTGCTTACTGGCTACTGGCTTGATTGTTTTCTTTCTCTTTTTCTTTCTTTCTTTCTTTCTTTCTTTCTTTCTTTCTTTCTTTCTTTCTTTCTTTCTTTCTTTCTTTCTTTCTTCCTTCCTTCCTTCCTTCCTTCCTTCCTTCCTTCCTTCCTTCCTTCCTTCCTTCCTTTCTTTCTTTCTTTCTTTCTTTCTGGTCTTTTTGAGACAAGGTCTCCCTGTAGCCCCAGCTGTCCTGGAACTATGAAGACCAGGGTGGGCTTGAACTCACAGAGATTCACCTGCCTCTGCCTCCCAAGTGCTGGGATTAAAGGTGTGCACCACCACGCCCAGCCTCCTTTTGAGACAGGATCTCCCTGCAGCCCCCGCTGGCCTGCCATTTGCTATAGTCCAGGCCAGCCTCAATCTTATGAAGTTCCACCTGCCTCTGCCTCCTAAGTGCTGGGACCGAAGGCATGGGCCACCATGCTCAGCACACTCGCTCTCTCTATGACTAGCATAGCATCCTTTTTTTTGAGACAGGGTCTCCCTGTAGCCCCAGCTAGCCTGGAACACACTATGTAGACCAGGCTGGCCTTGGACTCAAGGGATCTGCCCACCTCTGCCTCCAGGTGCTGGGATTAAAGGTGTGCACCACCATGCCCAGCAAGCTACCATTCTTTACACCCCAGACCCACTGCCTAAGGATGGTGCCATCCACAATGTGCTGGGCCCTCTCACCTCAGTCAAGACAATTCCCTACAGACATGCCAACAGATCAATCTGATGGAGGTAATTCTTCAGCTGAGATTCCCTCTTGCAGGGCAACTCTAGTTTGTGTCAAGTTGACAATAAAATGTCACTGGTATACTAGTTTAAATCCAGGCCATTTACCTCAGTATGTTCATGACCAGAAAAGAAAGATCTTTTGAAATCATGGCCATCACTAGTGGTAACTTACCAGATAGCCCACCCCAGATAAATCTATAAAAACTGCTCCCTCTATTATATGAGCAACTTAGTGGCCTCTGGTCAGGCCCTGCTCCCTGTAGCTCAAGTCCACTATCTTGAGCTGAAATCTCAAGCTTTGTTTATCATGTTCATAATATATGACTTGGTCTCATTTCTACTGTTTCTGTGTCCTAAGGCCCCATCACCTGGTATCAGAAGCACTTCTCTAAAGCTAATAAATAAATGGGTATAGCAAAAGCACAGAACATTTGCCCCTACTAGAGACGGATCGTTGTGGAACAGGGGCTAGTTCTCAGCTAGCATCCCTCAGGGCACAATGTGGAAGTCATGGGATTCCTCTGACCCCACCCCAAGAGGGAGCAATGTGGCCCAGGCATATGATGCTAGGTGGAATAGCAGTATACAGTGGCATGAGACTAGGGGTCTATGATTGGCTCTGAAATGACATCATTTTGCTTATCAAAGTGATTTGCAGCAGGCAATAAATCAAATTCTCCATTACCATCATTACATGGAATTCCTGGGTCTGTTATTTTTGCGTGGACACAGGCCAAAGCAAGCCTGGATTTCAAGTGTCAGTGGCTACTGGGTTGGACTGGGGTCTATCAGATCACCAACCTGATAAGCTAAAATGGGGTCGAACAGAGACCAATCAGGCCACCAACCTTTGGAGTGAATTGTGAGTGGGTGTAGGCTGAAGATAGGCCATCAGCCTGAAATTCCTGTCCAGAGACCAGCAGTCTTTTGGGCAGGTGGGAAAGCACAGCCAGACAGGAGGCGTTCCACCGCCCAGGCTAAGGACCTGACTTGGAAGTATCTCTCAGAGTGGGTTACTAAAGTAACCAACTGACCTCTGTGCCAAGGGGTCAGTTCCCCACAGTGACTGCAGGTGGCCACTGTGCTCCCCTTCCCTTAGCAGGACTTCATTGTACCTGCTTGTAGCAAGAGAAGCTTCCTACAGATTGTCCTACAGGAAACTCTACAGCATGAGCTTAATGCTGACCAAAGGCGTGAGATACTATGTCTCAAAGTCTCCTTGCATAAGATACTCATTGGCCTTGGGTAAATAAGAGGACCACAGGGCAGGGTTGTATCCAAAAAAATAATCCATAGTTTAAAAAAGAAAAAAATGATATTATCATGAATCAGAACAGAAACAACTATGAAGGAAAATGGGTGAGTTTAAGGATCTCAGCACATGTGACCTGGATGTAGCCAAGAAAGCAGAATCCAGGATAACTCCAAGATGCCTAGTTCTTCAAACAGTGAGGATACTGGTGCCTTTTCCAAGAGGAAAATAAAGGTGGAAAATTGGTTTTCAGTAGGGAAGAATCTAACTCACTTTGAATCTGTTGACTAATAATGCCTTTTGGCCTGTTCGTTTCTCTCATCCAACTTACATCACTTTAGGTACATGACTGCCTTTTCTCTTGATTTGGGGGTTAAGGAGACAGGATCTTGCAATGTAGCTCAGGCTGGCATTGACCTCATGATCCTCCTGCATCAGTGCTGTTATTTCAGGCATGTGTCACCATACCCAGCTTAACTTTTGCCAGTCTCATTGATAAAAATGTCCAGACCTGTCATGTGGGAGTGTTGGCTCCTCAGTACACTACAACTCAGCTAGTCCCCTCTTGCTTGCTGCTGTTAGACTCTGTGGACCTTCATTTACAGACTTTTATTCTTTTTTTAATTTTTGTTTATTTCTTTTATGTATATGAGTGCACTGTCTGCGTGCAGGTCTGTGCACCCGTGTCATGCAATGCCTCAGAGGTCAGAAAAGGGTGTCGGATTCCCCTGGAACTGGAGCCAAAGACGGTTCTCAGCTGCCATGTGGGTGCTGGGGATTGAACCTGGGTCCTCTGCAAGAGCAGTCGGCGCTCTTAACTGCTAGGCCATCTCTCCAGCCCCCAGACTTTTATTCTTAAAACACAGTCCTGCCCTCAAAAAGTTAACACCAATATAGGTATGTTGGACAATGCCTCAAGATTCCTGAAGAAAGGAGCTTTTCTAATCAGAAATGACCTCTGTATTTTTGTATGCTGGAACTTCTACATTAAACAAACTGTGTTTGGTGACTATAAATGAATATAGTACTACCTGGATCATGGCATCATGAAACCCAATTACATATTCCTGATCTACCCTCAACATGCCTAGAGGGCAAGAGGGAGTGCCGTGGGGATAGAGAAGCAGAGCAGCCATCATCCAACACAGAATAAAACAGGTGAAGAGAGGGATGGGGATGGACCAACACCGCCCCACCACATGCATGGCTCTATGTTATATTTTGAATGTGACATGTCTCCCACAGGCTCATGAATTTGAACACAGTGTCCAGCTTGTGGTGCAGTTCTGGAACCTTTTGTAGAACCTTTTATTCTGCTAAGTCCATACCTAAGAACCATGCAATGAAGATGATAGATAGATTATAGATGATAGATAGATAGATAGATAGATAGATAGATAGATAGATGATAGATGGATAGATAGAGATATAGATGATATAGATATGTAGATATAGAGATATAGATGATTGATATAGAGAATATAGATGATATAGATGATATAGAGACAAAGATGATAGAGATGATAGAGATGATAGAGAGATAGAGAGATAGAGATATATAGATATAGATGATATCAATGACATAGATGATATAGATATAGATATAGATGAGATATAGATAGATATAGATATAGATATAGATATAGATATAGATATAGATATAGATATAGATATAGATATAGATATAGATATAGATATATGGCAAAAAACCATCAGGTTTTAAGTAAGTTTATGACTTTTTGTTGCATTACACTCAGCTTTCCTTGGCCTCCTGCAGCCTGTAGGTCACAAGTTGGATGCATTGATAGGAGGTAGAGCCTCAGTGGAGGAAGTAGATCACTGGAGGTCTGCTTGCCTTGCACCACTTCCTGTCTACTCTTCCTCCTGACTACAGAAGCAGCATGGCCATTCCTGCATGGACTGTATCCCTTTATAAACCCTTCCTCCCTTGAGTTGCTTCTTGACAGAGAATCATTCACAGCAGTGTGAAAAATAATCAATGCCTTCCCTCTAGCCGCAGACCACCCACACATGACACTGTACCCAAGGGGAACAGAAGGTACAATAAACAATGTCCTTGCTCCAGTTTATATAAGCCTGGCAAGGGTAATATATATGTGTATGCACACAGAAAATGCACAGAAGGGACCTGCTCACTCCTGGAAGCCACTGACCACTTTTGAGAGAGAAGCTCACAGACAATATGAAGGAGAGAGATTTCCTTTCCTTTTCCATGTTCCCTTTCATTTCGTTTGAATTCTTAATGAGTATGAAACACTTCTTCAGTTAAAGAAAATAAGAAAGGTAATAAAAACATTAATTGTGGTGACTATTTCAAACATGGATACATATTTCAAAAACATCATGTTACACAACAGAAATACAATTTTGTTCTTGAGGTTCTGAGAATAAAATCCAGGGCCTTGCACAAAATAGACCATCACTCTACCACTAAGCAACATCCCCCAACCCATTATAGATACAACTTTTATATGGCAATTATATTTCTCTAAACCTGAAAAGAAAGGTAAATAAGAAACTGTTAATAAGTATTCATAGGTTATGGTAATAGAAGTTTTTTTAAGTTAAAATAAAATTTCTACATGTCCCAATAATTCCTCTCTTGGATACAGGTATGCATATTAACAATGGCACTTGTTCTGAGAAATACATGATTATGCAATTTCATCATTGTGTAAACACCATACAAGGAATGACACAAGCCTAGAAAGTCTAGGTCAATCTCTCCACGTGGCCTTTTGAGGTAATTAAGAGAAGTGGTAAACAACTTCTCATGCCATCACACAGCACATTATTTTACAGTAACATTAGTTGTCATGTGCTCTAAAATGACAGTAACAAGCATAATATGTACATGAGCCAACGACAGTGGCTTATTACCATTACACGCATTATGTTCTATACATAATTGTATAGCTGTACAAAAATATAACGATGGCATTAGTGCAAACGATTGCACCAGTTTGCACCAGCATCACCACAAACCTGAGTAACACATTACACCATGATACTACGTTAGCTATGATGTCTCCAGGCTGTAGGAATTTTCACTTCTATTACAGTCTTAAGGAACTACTGTGAACTATGCAGTCCAGCATTGAACAAAACGTCTGTATGCAGAACAAACAATATTTACCCAAAGGAAATGAAACCTGGAACTCAAATACTTGTACGCGCATGTTGATAGCTTGATACACTAGAACCTGAAGATGGAAACAGCCCACATTTCATCCACAGGTAAACAAGATGTAGTATATCCCTGTAGTGGACTGTTAGCTATAAAAGGTGAACCTGGGGGGCATTACTCTGAGTCGGAGCTCTGTTAGTTACTCTTCTCCTTGCTGGGATAAAACATCTGCAAGAAGCAATTTAAGGAAGAGGGGTTTATTTTGGCTCACAGTTCAGGGGTACAGTCCCTCATACCAGAAAGCTTGGTGGTGGGAGCTTGACACAGCTGGTCACATCTACAGTCATGCTGGTGCTCAGCCCACTTTCTCTTGTTATTCAGTTCACAGCCGTAGCTCTTAGGATGGTTCTACCTCAATTAACCTAGTCTAGATAATCCCTCACAGGCATGCTCAGTGGCTAACCTAGCCTAGATAATCCCTCACAGGCATGCTCAGTGGATAACTAGTCTAGATAATCCCTCACAGGCATGCTCAGTGGCTAACCTAGCCTAGATAATCCCTCACAGGCATGCTCAGTGGCTAACCTAGCCTAGATAATCTCTCACAGGCATGCTCAGTGGATAACTAGTCTAGATAATCCCTCATAGGCATGCTCAGTGGCTAACCTAGCCTAGATAATCCCTCACAGGCATGCTCAGTGGCTAACCTAGCCTAGATAATCCCTTACAGGCATGCTCAGTGGATAACCTAGTCTAGATAATCCCTCACAGGCATGCTCAGTGGATAACCTAGTCTAGATAATCCCTCACAGGCATGCTCAGTGGCTAACTAGTCTAGATAATCCCTCACAGGCATGCTCAGTGGATAACCTAGCCTAGATAAACCCTCACAGGCATGCTCAGTGGCTAACCTAGTCTAGATAATCCCTTACAGGCATGCTCAGTGGCTAACCTAGCCTAGATAATCCCTCACAGGCATGCTCAGAGGTTTGTCTCCTAGGTACTTCTAGATCCTTTCACGATGATAACACTTTTTAAAATTTATTTATTTATATATTTTTTATCAAATCTAGACCCATGTCCCCCCAATCCCCCCACCCCACCAGAGCTCATGCATTCTGCCAAACATGCCTTTCATCTCTTTCTCAGTCTTTCTCAATATTCACGATGATAACATTAACCATTACAGAAGCCTATCATAAAAAAAGAATGAAAAAATGTTATGAGACGTCACTTGCTAATGTACAACTGGCCTCTGAAATGCCAGAGAGTGTTACCAAAGGCCATTAAAGCAATACAGCAAAATATTGGTCTCCTTGAGATAAGCAAGACTCCTACATCAGTATCAGCTACTTCAACTGCCTGGAGATACTATGCAACAGTGGTAGACATGTGTCTATATATATCCCAAATCTAATTGGCTATTAGCTCTCTCCTTGGAGGAATAACTCACAGCACATGCCACAAGCTTATGTCCTCTAGTGGCTAGGAGATGTTATAAGCCACAATAAGAACTTGTCACCCTTTATGGAGAAACCACAGTTTGTGGATTAGCATACCATCCAAGCATCTGTGTCTATGCTCACAGCTTAGCTTGCCATAATAACTAGTACTGCTTAAATGCCTGTACATCCAATTGCTTGTGCTTTGTTAGTATGACTAAAAAGGTATCACTGGATAAGCTGTCAACCCATGAAGGGAAACAACCTGAACAGACTAGAGTCCAAAATGACATCTGCAGAGAAAATAGACTGTTTTGCTTCTCACCCACTTGTGCCCCTTTCCCAAAGCCTAGGGAACAAATTGCAGAAGAGGAGGCATGGTAGAATGTAAGGGCTACAGAGAGATAGGGGTGAATCATGAGACTACAGCAATATAGACTGGACTCCTAATTGATCAACATGCCTGTGCATACAAGCATCACCAACTGGACTATGGGAACCTTGGGTTGTTCAAAATTTGGACATAGATACTTGCAAGTTGGTTTTACATGAATGTTACTTACATTCATTGCTTATGCTTAATAATTTGGCTCACTTCAAAAAAAATGCACCAATTACCTAATTGTATGGAAAACTGAGTAACATCAATGTTATCTTAAAACAACTGTGTTATTATATTGTAGAATCCCTTAAAAATAAACAAATAAAAGAGGGGAAAAAAAGAAAAACTAAAAAAAAAAAAAGAAGTCTTATGCTGGGGTGGTGGCGCACACCTTTAAACCCAGAATTTGGGAGGCAGAGGCAGGCAGATCTCTGTGAGTTCAAGGCCAGCCTGGTCTATAGAGTGGGTTCCAGGCCAACTTGGGGCTACAAGGAAACCCTGTCTCAAAAAAAATAGTTTTGGGCCAATGAGATGGCTTAGAGGGTAAAGGTGCTTGCTGCCAAGCCCGATGAACTGAGTTCAATCCCAGGGACCCATAGAAAGAAATGACTGAGTCTCCCAAATTGTCCTCTGACTTCCAAGTTTGTGTGCACTATGGCACACAGACACACACACACACACACACACACACACACACACTAAATGTAAAAAAATTAAATACCTTATGTAGTAAGATTCCATCTGTATGAAATACATGAAGTATATAAACTCACAAAGGCAGCTCAGTCTGCCAGGATCGCCTGAAGCTGGAGTTCTACAGCTAGCAGTAGAACTCTGGTTTTTTTTAATTAATTTTGGTTATATGAATGCCACTTCAGTTTAAAAAATAATTAATTTGGGCCAGGCATGGTGGCGCATGCCTTTAATCCCAGCACTCGGGAGGCAGAAGCAGAGGCAGGCGGATCTCTGTGAGTTCAAGGCAGCCTGGTCTACAGAGCGAGCTCCAGGCCAGCTGGGACTAAAGGGAGACACTGTCCCAAAAAGACCAAAAAAAAAAAATAGTAAATAATTAATTTGGGGTAATAAAAGTGGGAGAGATCAGGAGACCAAAAGAAGGGGACAGAATCCAGGAAATGGAAGTCCAAGTGAAACTGGCTTGCCTAGTTTTCTCTTTAAAAATAGCCCATTGGAAACAGCATAATGAAATGAACTCAAGTTGACAGTAACGGTCCTAAGGCTTTCCTGGGAGGCCGTCATGCTGAGAACTAGTTTTGTTTTGTTCCAGTGTGGTTTTGACGAGTTTCTTGGAGAACCCTGAGTTAACAGACCTTTCCCCCAGTGCTGCTCTTCAGAACACGGAGAGCAGAGGAAGCCCCTAGCATGTTTCTTCTTGTTGAACAGAATCCATGTTAGCTTACCCATTGCAGCTGCCTATCAGGAGATCCTGTGCCAGTCAAAGAGAGCAAAGCATGGGTACGAAGGCCGAAGGCCCGAGCCACTGGCAGGGCCCGAGCCACTGGCAGGTTCATTCCCAGCCAGGGAGGCCCACCTACACCGGCTGGGCCTGCCCCCCTCAAGGTCCCCTTTCTGACATGGCTTGCATACTCATTTCTGATTGGCTCCTATGAACAGAACTTTGGTGACTCATTCTGGTTTGAAGAAGGTGGTTGGTCTATTGGTTCATTGATTGTTTGATTGATTGATTGATCAATTAGTTCGGGGGGGTGTTTGTTTGTTGTTTGTTTGTTTTTGAGACAAAGTCTTACCATGTTTCAATCCTCCAGCCTGTCTCCCAAGTGCTGGGGTTATAAACACACACCAACACGCCCAACTCTTTGTTCTCATAATTAACCTTGTAAGAGGCCTGGGTCCATCCTATACCTGATCTTTGACCCCAAATAACTTAGATGTTACAAAAGGTTTCTTCAGCATCTTCAACCCATTTGGAAACCATCATATTGAGTAAGAGGAGAAAGAAAAATTTGTCGGCTTAAAACAGGGAAGTGTGACTACTCCCTTTTACAGTGATCTGTGACTGAACCCGTTTGCCTGGGCTTGCTGTGTCAAAGTTCTCCCAACTTCTTCAACCACAGGCATTTACCTCTGTACATTCCAAAAGCTGAAAGCTCAAGATCAAGGTGTCAGCAAGGCTGGCTCCCTCAAGGGCCTCTCTCCTTGACTTTAGATAGCCGTCTTCTCATCTGTCCTCACACAGCCGTCCCTCTGCGTGTGTCTAGGTCCTGATCGCCTCTTCCCATAAGGACAGCAGTCACATTAGATTTGGATCTACCTTAGCAATCTCATTTTAGTCTAATCATCTCTTTATAGACCATATTCCTAGCTCCAGTCACATCCTAAGGTACTGGATATCAGGGCTTCAACAGATAAATTTAGGGGGGACATAGTTTAGCCATAACAACGAAATTTTATATTATTACCTCATCTGTTATATATGATGTATGTGACCATACTGTGCTAGCTCTTATGTATATTATTTCATTCATGTTTAGAACAATCCTATAAGAGATGTGCTGTTTTATGGGTGTATTAGACAAGGTTCTCTAAAGGAACAGAACTAAATATATATATATATATATATATATATATATAGACTAATCCTACAAAGAGATACATAGACAGACATGCACAGCCGTGTTCATTGCAGCTCTCTTCACAATAGCAGAGTTGGAACCAACCTAAGTGCCCCTCAACCAATGAGTGGACAGAGAAAATGTGGTACATCTACACAATGGAGTTCTATGCAGCAGTAAAGAAAGATGACATCATGGACTTTGAAGGTAAATGGAACTAGAATACATTTTGCTAAGTGAGGTAACACAATCCCAGAAAAACAAATGACAAATGGTATTCCTCATTTCTGGATGACAGTATCAAGTAAGGCAAACTGAGTAACATTATTGTTATATTTCTCTCTAACTAAAAGCAACTGTGCTCTTAGAATGTGAATCCCTTAATGGACTCTAGAATTAACCTAATACCTATTTTCAGACTTTATAATTATGATATAAGGGTGGAGGATATGTTTGCATATTTTAGAGCAATATAAAATTAAAAGGGAAAATTTGGATCCTGAAATATGATTTGAAAATAACATATATTTTATTTTCAGATGACATGATTTTAGTACACGAGTGACATACATAAATGCCTATGGTGAAAAAATATGGATTGGAGGGAACAGCAACAAAAGAACTGGGACAGGGAACTAACTGAAGCAGTAGAGTTTCCCCACTCCCCCACCCAAAAAATAATATAATCTTCTGCTTTGAAAAACTTTGAAAAGACTCAGAAGGGGAACCAAGACATGTATGGCAGACTACATGAACTTGGGAGGGGCAGGGGACACAGAAGGGGAAATGAGTCTGGATTGAACTTAGAAGTGAGGCATGAAACACACAAAACTTCAATAAAAGATAAAAATAAATAAAAATACAGATTATATAGAATCTGAACTGATTCTTTTAACATATATAAAATTATTGTTAGATTTATTAGGTGTGAATCATCATGGTTAGGTTTTATAAAAGATTCCTTTATCAATTTACAGTGCAGACTGAAATCTTTATTTAAAAGACTATGCTTGGGATTCGCTTTTTGTGTATGTCTTTTTGAGACAGGGTCTCCCTTTAGTCCCAGTTGGCCTGGAGCTCACTATGNCCCAAAGGAAATGAAACCTGGAACTCAAATACTTGTACGCGCATGTTGATAGCTTGATACACTAGAACCTGAAGATGGAAACAGCCCACATTTCATCCACAGGTAAACAAGATGTAGTATATCCCTGTAGTGGACTGTTAGCTATAAAAGGTGAACCTGGGGGGCATTACTCTGAGTCGGAGCTCTGTTAGTTACTCTTCTCCTTGCTTGAGGAATAAACATCTGCAAGAAAGCAATTTAAGAAAGGGTGTTTATTTTGGCTCAAGTTCAGGGGGTACAGTCCCTCATACCAGAAAGCTTGGTGGTGGGACTTATCTACAGTGGTCACATCTACAGTCTCTGTTTCTCAGCCCACTTTCTCTTGTTATTCAGTTCACAGCCGTAGCTCTTAGGATGGTTCTACCTCAATTAACCTAGTCTACATAATCCCCACAGGCATGCTCAGTGGCTAACCTAGCCTAGTAATCCCTCACGGCATGCTCAGTGGATAACTAGTCTAGATAATCCCTCACAGGCATGCTCAGTGGCTAAACTAGCGCTAGATCAATCCTCACAGGCTAATGTCTACAGGGCTAACCTAGCCTACTAGATAATCTCTCCACGGCATCTCAGTGAAACATAGTCTTAGATAATCCCTCATAGGCAAGCTCAGTTGGCTAACCTTATGCCTATGATAATTCCCTCCAGGGCATGCTCAGTGGCTAAGGACCTAAGCCTAGATAATTCCCTTAACAAGGCATGCTTCAGTGGATACCTAGTCAGATAATCCCTCACAGGCATGCTCAGTGATAATCCATGTCTAAGATATCCCTCACAGGCACTGCTCAGTGCTAACCTGTCCAGATACAGTGCCCTCACCAAGGCATCGCTCCGCAGTGATAACCTACTAGATAAACCCCTACAGGCCATTGCTTCATGCTAAACTAAGTCTAGATATCCCTTACAGCGCATGGACAGTGGCTCTAACTCTAAGCCTAGAATATCCCTCACAGGCATGCTCAGGAGGTTTGTCTCTCCTAGGTACTTTCTAGGATCCTTGTCACGTATTATAAGCCTTTTTAAAATTATTTTATTTATATATTTTATTATCAAATCTAGACCGCATGTCCCGCCAATCCCTCCACCCCAAGCCATGAGCTTCATCATTTCTGCCAAATCATCCTTTCATCTTCTTTCTCATCGTTTCTCAATATTCCACGATGATAACATAAACCATTAACTAGAAGCCTATCATAAAAAAAGAAATGGAAAAAATGTTATTGAGACGTCACTTGCTAGTACAACTGGCCTCTGAAAAAGCCAGAGAGTGTTACCAAAGGCCATTAAAGCAATACATGCAAAATATTGGTCTCCCTTGAGTCAAGGCAAAGACTCTCTACATCAGTATCAGCTATCTTCAACTGCCTGAGATACGTGCAAACAGTGGTAGACAGTTGTCTATATATATCCCCAAATCTTATGGCTATTACTCTCTCTTAGGAGGAATAACCCACAGATCGTTCAAAGCTAGTCCTCTCAATGGTCATGAGATATTATAATGCCACAATAAGAACTTATGTCACACTCTATTATGGAGAAATACCAAGTTTCGTTGATTAAGATACCATCCACAACATCTGGTGTCTTATGCTCACAGCTTAGCTTCCATAAAACTATTAGTCACTGCTTAAACCTATATCTATTCCAATTGCTTGTCCTTTGTGAGTATGACTAAAAAAGGTATCACTGATAATGCTTGGCAAGAGGCGGCAGATGAAGGGAAACAACCTGACATAAACCTAGAGTCCAAAATGACATCTCCAGAGGAAAATTAGACTGTTTGCTTCTCACCCAACTTGTGCCCCTTTCCCTAAAGCCTAGGGAACAAATTGGCATGAAGAGGAGGCATGGTAAGAATGTAAAGGCGTACAGAGAGATAGGGAATCATTGAGAACTTACAGCATATAGACTGGACTCCTAATTATCAACATGCTGTGCATACAAGCTATCACTCAAACTGGACATATGGGACCTTTGGGTTGTTCAAAATTTAGACATAGATACTTGCAATTGGTTTACATGAATGTTACTTACATTCATTGTATTATGCTTAATAATTTGGCTCACTTCATAATTAAATGCTACCAATTACCTAATCTGTTAGGCAAAATGAGTAACAGTGCAATGTTATCTAAAAACAACTGTTAATATGTAAATCCTATATGTATCTAAATAAACTATTAATGAAAAAGGGGAAAAAAAGAAAAACTAAAAAATAAAAAGAAAATCTTTTATGCTGGATGTTGGGTGCGCACACCTTTAAAACGCCAGATTATTGGGAGGCAGGAGGCAGGTAGATCTCTGAGGATTCAAGGCCAGCCTGGTCTATAGAGTGGGGTTCCAGCCAAACTTGGGGCTAAAGGAAACCCTGTCTCAAAAAAAAATACGTTTTGGGCCAATAAGAGATGGTTCAGGGATAAAGGTGCTTGCTGCCAAGCCCGGATGAAATGAGTCAATCCCAGGAACCCATAGAAAGAAATGACTGAAGCTCTCCAAATTTGTCCTCTGACTTCCAAGTTTGTGTGCCTAATGCACCACAGCAACACACACACACACACACACACAACACAACACACTAAATGTAAAAAAAATTAAATACCCTTTAATGTAGTAAGATTCCATCTGTATGAAATACATGAAGATATAAAACTCACAAAGGCAGCTCAGTCTGCCAGGATCGCCTGAAGCTGGAGTTCTACAGCTAGCAGTAAGAACTCTGGTTTTTTTATATAATTGTTATATGAATGGCCATCAGATTTTTTTTTTTTAAAGTGTTATTTGTGGGCGGCATGGTGGGCGCATGGCCTTAATCCCAGCACTCCGGGGCAGAAAAGGCAAGCAGAGGCAGGCGGATTCTGTGGAGTTCAAGGCAGCCTGGCTACAGAGCGAGCCTCCAGGCCAGCTGGGACAAAGGAGACCACTGTCCCAAAAAGACCAAATATAATATAAAATTAGTAAAATAATTAATTCGGGAATAAAAGTGGGAGAGATCAGGAGACCAAAAGAAGGGGACAGAATCCAAGGAAATGGAAGTCCAAGTGAAACTGGCTTGCCTAGTTTTCTCTTTAAAAATAGCCCATTGGAAACAGCATAATGAAATGAACTCAAGTTGACAGTAACGGTCCTAAGGCTTTCCTGGGAGGCCGTCATGCTGAGAACTAGTTTTGTTTTGTTCCAGTGTGGTTTTGACGAGTTTCTTGGAGAACCCTGAGTTAACAGACCTTTCCCCCAGTGCTGCTCTTCAGAACACGGAGAGCAGAGGAAGCCCCTAGCATGTTTCTTCTTGTTGAACAGAATCCATGTTAGCTTACCCATTGCAGCTGCCTATCAGGAGATCCTGTGCCAGTCAAAGAGAGCAAAGCATGGGTACGAAGGCCGAAGGCCCGAGCCACTGGCAGGGCCCGAGCCACTGGCAGGTTCATTCCCAGCCAGGGAGGCCCACCTACACCGGCTGGGCCTGCCCCCCTCAAGGTCCCCTTTCTGACATGGCTTGCATACTCATTTCTGATTGGCTCCTATGAACAGAACTTTGGTGACTCATTCTGGTTTGAAGAAGGTGGTTGGTCTATTGGTTCATTGATTGTGGTTGAGTGATGATTGATCAATTAGTTCGGGGGGGTGTTTGTTTGTTGTTTGTTTGTTTTGAGACAAGTTTATGTAGCCAGCATTTGAACTCACAAGTCCTTTTCTCTGTTTCCCAAGTGCTGGATTAAAACACACCAACACGCCCAACTCTTTGTTCTCATAATTAACCTTGTAAGAGGCCTGGGTCCATCCTATACCTGATCTTTGACCCCAAATAACTTAGATGTTACAAAAGGTTTCTTCAGCATCTTCAACCCATTTGGAAACCATCATATTGAGTAAGAGGAGAAAGAAAAATTTGTCGGCTTAAAACAGGGAAGTGTGACTACTCCCTTTTACAGTGATCTGTGACTGAACCCGTTTGCCTGGGCTTGCTGTGTCAAAGTTCTCCCAACTTCTTCAACCACAGGCATTTACCTCTGTACATTCCAAAAGCTGAAAGCTCAAGATCAAGGTGTCAGCAAGGCTGGCTCCCTCAAGGGCCTCTCTCCTTGACTTTAGATAGCCGTCTTCTCATCTGTCCTCACACAGCCGTCCCTCTGCGTGTGTCTAGGTCCTGATCGCCTCTTCCCATAAGGACAGCAGTCACATTAGATTTGGATCTACCTTAGCAATCTCATTTTAGTCTAATCATCTCTTTATAGACCATATTCCTAGCTCCAGTCACATCCTAAGGTACTGGATATCAGGGCTTCAACAGATAAATTTAGGGGGGACATAGTTTAGCCATAACAACGAAATTTTATATTATTACCTCATCTGTTATATATGATGTATGTGACCATACTGTGCTAGCTCTTATGTATATTATTTCATTCATGTTTAGAACAATCCTATAAGAGATTGTGCTGTTTTATGGGTGTATTATACAAGGTTCTCTAAAGGAACAGAACTAAATATAATATATATATATATATATATATATATGCCAAATGAATATATATATATAAAAGACTTATTAGATGGCTTACAGGATAAAGTCCGAGTAGTCCAATAATGGTCGTGCCACACTGGAGAGATCTAGCATCTGGTAGCAGAGTCCATGAGGCTGGATATTGCAGCAGTCTCAATTTGGTGCTGAAGGCCTGGAAGATTCCTGGAGAGCTATCTGCTGGTCTTCAGTCTATGCTGGAACCCAAAGAAGTTGGTTCTAATATTGTCAAATGAATGCCACAGTGACAAGGTAGATAAACTATTCAGAAAGAGGGAGAGAGAGGGAGGAGAGAGAGAGGAGAGAGAGCAAGCAGTCAAGAAAGAAGAAAGAACTCTATTTCCCTTTATCTGGGCTGCCACCAGAAGGTGCCACCCACATTTAGGGTGGGTCTTCCAGTTTGAAAGTTCCTCAAGTTAACAACCAAGATCAGCCATCACAAGTGATAAAGTGATTAGGATACTGGTAGTCACAAAATGCAGCTAGAATTTAGAGCTCCAGGCAATCCCAGAGACCATGATGAAGAAAGGACTTGAAATTCCCTGCTACCACAGAGGGTGGAACTTAAACAACAAACAGAATTTTTAAACTCATCAATCCCATTAGTAAAATATTAGTTATGTACATGTGCCTGTTTCTTAGTAAAATGGGGTTAAAGTGCTCTGTAACTAAATGCATACCATTTGGGGGAGCACGTTTATTGCATCACTATATGGTACACCATTATTTATTTAATTCCTCACCACTTCTTAGATGTTTGTGTTATTTCCAATGCTTTGCTGTTATAAATGACACTCCAATGAACATCATTCATTCTCCAATCTTTAAAATATTAAGAATGCAATTGGTATGGTGGCATATACTTTAATCCCTGTACTCAGGAGGCAGAGGCAGAGACAGGACAGATCCCTGTGAGTTGTGGCTGGCCTGGTCTGATGTAGTGAGTTCCAGGCCAGCCAGGGCTACAATAGTAAGACACTAACTCGAAATTATATGACACTATATCAAATATATATATATATATATATATATATATATAATGCTTATAACCTTTTTAATAAGTTCCTAGATGAAGACTTTTGATCTCTAAGAATGCAAATGCCTAAGTAAGGGTTTTGCTACTGTTTAAGCCCCTATCCGAAGTGTATGTGACAGAAGAAAGTGGTTTAGGAGTTTAGGATGAAAGAGAAGACTGTATTGACTCACTCAAGCCAATGAGGTAGAGAAGAAGAAATTAAATTCGCAGGATGGAAAGAGATCATATGGAAGCAGATTCCCTGGTGAGACAGAGAAGGAGGCAACTGAAGCCTTGTAGAGAAAAAGATACACTTCTCCCATTTTAACTGCATGTTAATGTGGGTCCTATTCATTCTGAGTTCTTTGTTAAAACTCATAGCACCTGCTTCAGGCAAAGTCACCTGCTGAAAGAGAGGAACTATGGTTAGTAGGATACTCAGGAACTTTGGGTATTTATAGGGAATTTAATGAAAAGACTGAAGACCAATTATTCCTATATTCAACTGCATTTCCTAATGGATGCTTGTCTAACCTCTGAGAACCAATCCATTTTGCTCAAACAGAACCATGCCTCAGCAGGCTGAGAGGATCACGAGTTCAAGACCAGCCTGAGCAACTTGGCAAGAGCAACATCCAGTCCCAAAACAAAAAGCAAATGAAAACAAAACCACATCCCTGGTAATGTTGGAAGCCTGCAAATTTGGCTTCCTCTGTCTGATGGACTTAAGAACTTGTGTCCTAGAATTTTGAGAAGTAGGGTGGACCACATCCATGAAGCACTTTCTAACCATCTAGCATCCTAGAGATCCATCTTCCAAGCCCAGTAAAAGCTTTGTTTCTTTATTACACCATTAGCAATCCCTGATTCCAGGCTTCAAGAATTCCCCCGTGTCCTTGGCATTACATCCTATGACCTTTGCATAGTTTTAGATCCCTCGTGGAGGTTGATGGAACTGTTGGAGTTTGTTGTACTATTCTTGGAAATGTTCTATTGCTTTAAATTTTTTCAAAATGAAAATTTAATGAATAGGAGAATAATCTAAGAATCTGCTATATCCTTTTCTAAACCACCTTGGCTTGTGGTACCACTGCTACCAACAAAGAATCTTGACACCTCTCAAGAATAAAGACTTGCCTTTTGATTGGGGATTTAGCCCATTAATATTTAAGGTTACAATTGAAAGATGGATGTTGCTTCCTTTCACTTTATTATCCATTTGGACTTCTAGCCTTTGATTTTGCTCCTATGGTTATGTTTTTGTTAGTTTCTTTTCCTAGGTGTTTGAGGATTGTTGCTCCTCTCTTCTGCCCTTTGAATTGCTTCAAGTATTTTATGAAGAGTTGGTTTTCCAGACATGTATTCCATCATCTTGTTTATGTCATGGAAGATTTTTCTCTCTCCTTCAAGTATAGTCGACATTTTTGCTGGGTAAAGTATTCTGGGTTGGCATCCATAGTCCCTTAACACAGGGAATGCTTTGCTCCATGTTCTTCTTGCTTTCATGGTTTGAGGCGAGAAGTCAGTTATAATTCTGATGGGTTTCCCTTTGTATGTGACTTGTTTTTCTTTTGTGGCCCTCAGAATTTTGTCTTTGTTTTGGGCATCTAGCATTTTAACTATGATATGGCATGGGGTGTTTCTTTTCTGATCTTGTCTATTTGGCGTCCTATGTGCTTCTTGTATTTGTATGGGCTTGTCTATTTTTAGTTTGGGGAAATTTTCATCTATTATTCTGTTGAAGATCTGATCAATACTATTCTCTTGAGATTCTTCTCCTTCCTCTATTCCTATGATGCGGAGGTTTGGTCTTTTCATAGTGTCCCATGTTTCCTGGTAGAATGTAAGGGCTGCGATTGGGGTGAATGGCGAAACTACAGCAATGTAGTCTGGACACTCATTTGATCAACTTGATTGAACAAACAACCTGTCACCCCCCACTGGATGGTGGGGCTGTAGGTGTTTGGGCACAACAGCCTGCAGATAGGTTTTGCATGAAGGATGCTTGTACTCATGGATTATCACTTATAGCTAAAAATGAAAAAAAAAACTGAGAGAAAGATGCAGGACAGTTATGGCAGAATGCATGATCTGGGATGGGGGGGGGGGGGAAGGGAAATAAGCCTGAACTGAATTGGAAAAAATGTATGAAATGCACAAAGCATCAATAAAAACTAATTAAAAAAAAAAAAAAGAATAAAGACTTGGAACCATTTAGTAGCACCCAAGAACAAACCTAAAACTCCTAGCCTCGGAACCTCCCTGTGCAAAAATAGACTGGTTATTCAGGAAAGAGAAAACTATGGGTTTTCCTGTCCTGGTGGACAGGAAATCACTGCCTTCGGAGGCAAGCCTTCCCTCTGCTTGTTGGTTCCATGAATTCTCTCTGTGCCACCAGTGCCACACTAATGGCTTCCACTCTGGAAGGAAATGCCACAGGAAGCTTCCTGACTGGGTACCAAGCCACAGGGTTACTTTCAGCTGGATGCTGCCCATCTGCTTTCCTAGCCCCCGCCCTCTTCATGCAGCCTGGAACCCCTACTGTCCAGTTTGCCCATAGCCCCTACCATTCACGGTTCACTGATTGCTGCCTCATCTAGACTTGTTCATCAGCTGCTGGAGTGCTCGTGGCTCCTGGCTGTCATCTATTTCTCTTGAGGAACTGTCAAGTGTCTGTCTGCCTGATACCAACCTCTTCTTTCAACTATGCACATACTGGTGCTCTTTGAAACATTACCACAATGCCAAGTACTTCCTTGAGTCTCCTGGACTCTCAGCAATTTCCTGAGTTGTGTACACCCAGCCACTCTAGTTTTTCTTTAGTTTTGTTTGGGGACTGGGGGTGTAGTTCAATGGAAGAGTATTCACTTGGCCCTGGTTGGGCCCTAGGTTCAATTCTCAGCACCAAAGATAAATAAGAACTGTCCAGTTCTGGAGAGATTTTGTAAGCTTCACCTATTTTACTACACGAACCAAGTTTTTGAACATGCCCAGACCTCATACTCAGTTTTGGAGCCCTTTGCCTTTATCTTTTTTTTAATTTTATTATTTTTACGTGTATGAGTGTATTGCCTGCATGTACGTAAGTGCACCCATGTTGTACAAAGCCCACAGAGGTCAGAAGAGGACATCAGACCCCCTGGATCTGGAGTTACAGATGGTTGCTAGCTGCCACGTGGGTGCTGGAAACTGAACCCAGGTCCACTGCAAGAGCAGCCAGTACTCTAACCACTGAGCCATCTTTCCAGCCCCACCCTTGCCTTTATCTTACACCTTGCTTTGCTTAAATCTTTGTAGATGCTCCTTGGATCCAAGTTTTCATCCTTTCCCTGGCATTCCGACTTAATGTTCTCCACTGATTGTCTAGTAATGATCTTCAAACCTGGCCTTGGTGATTTTGGTTCCTAAACAAACACACTTAATTTAACTCCGTCCTGGAGCCACGGTGGGTGACATTTATGAAATTACTAGGAAGAGTCAAACAAAAGATATTTAAGCTAAAAGGGTTAGACTAAGTAATAAGGATGTCAATTGTATGTTCTTTTATGAGGGCATGTACACATGTGCATAGAGGTATGTGTGTGCATATATTTACATGTATGCATACAGGTACACATGTGCATACAGGTACACATGTACATACAGGTCAATGCCCCCATTGTACATCTATGCAAAGGCCAGAAGAGGACATCAGATGTCTTCCTCTATCATTCGTCATTGTTCTATTTTAAGACAAGTTCTCTCACCAAACCTAAAGCAGCCATTTCAGCTAGGCTGGCTGGCCAGTGAGAGCCCAGGACCCACCTGTCCTGTCTCCTGAAGCGCACAAGCAGTCATGCCCAGCCTTTTACACAGACGCTGGAAATTCAAACTCAGATCTTCATGCTCGCACAGCAACATTTACCCACCAAGTCGTCTCCCCAGCTCCAAATGTAGATTTTCAAGAGTTAAAACAAATTCCCACAATAAAAATAGCAAACATTCCAAAGTAGAAAGGGAAGGGAGAGAGAGAGAAAGAGAGGAAGGGAGAAAGAGAAGAACACGGAGGGAGGGAGAGAGGGAGGGAGAGAGGGAGGGAGGAGAGGGGAGAGAGAGAGAGGAGGGAGGGAGGGAGGGGGAGAGGGAGGGAGGGAGGGAGGGAGGGAGGAGGGAGGGAGGGAGGGACGGAGGGAGGGGCAGTAAAAGTAGTAGGATCAAAACGGGAAAATTCTTTGGAGAGGGGAATATCTTGACTATGTTGGTTAATCTTCCTCATCAACTAACTAGGTTTGGAATCTCCTAGAAGACATACTTGTGGGTGTTTTCCAGAGAGATTTGACTGAGGAGGGAGTGTAGGCAGAACCACCCCACGGACTGTGTTCCAAACTGAACAAAAGAGGAAGAAGGGAGGAAAGCAGCAGAGCACCAGCACCCACCTCTCTGCTTCCTGACTCCGGATACGACGTGGCGAGCTGCTGCGTGTTCCGGCCACCACACAGCCACTCTTGCCACCATGCATTCTCTGCCATGATGGACTGTGTCCCCAAACTGTGAGCCACAACTTGGGGCTTTCTTCTTTTTAAAATATTTTATTTATTTTAAACCCTTCCTTCTTTTAAAAGTATTTTTTTTTTATTTTATGTGTACGAGTGTATCACCTGCATGTATGTAAGTATATCTGTCTTGTGCAATGCGCTAAGAGGTCAGAGAGGACATCAGATTCCCAAGGAACTGGAGTTATGGATGGTTGCTAGCTACCATGTTGGTGAACCAGGGTCCTCTGCAAGAGCAGCCAATACTCTTAAAAGCTGAGCCATCTCTCCAGCCCAACCCTTCCTTCTTTAAGTTGTTTTCATCATGTATTTTGTCACAACAATGAGAAAAATAATTAACACAGACAATCCATGACATAAAATCAAACAACATGGGGCTGGAGAGATGGCCTAGCGGTTAAGAGCACCAACTGCTCTTGCAGAGGACCCGGGTTCGATCCCCAGCACCCACATAGCGGCCGAGAACCGTCTGAAGCTCCAATTCCAGGAGAACTCCAGTTCCAGGGGAATCCTACACCCTCTTCTGACCTCCGCAGCATTACACGACACAGGTGCACAAACTTGCATGCAGACAGTACATTAATACACATACAAAAATAAATAAAATTATTAAAAAAACATTAAAAAATCAAACGACATAAATAAAACATTCATGAATTTTACTTGTTATGAATTGGATCTGGAATGCTCCCCAAAGGCCTAAGCATTAAAGGCTTGGTCCAAAGCTCGGTACTCTTGGGCACCATTAAGAGGTACTGCTAAACAGACCAGTTGACCAATAGAATAAAACTGAAGATCCAAACCTGAGCACATAAAATTTCAGCCACCTCATATTTGACAAGGGGGCCAAGAAGACACAATGGAGGAAAGAAAGACAGCATCTTCAGTAAGTGGTGTTGGCAAAACTGGATCACCACCTGTAAAAGAATGAAATTAAACCCCTACCTCTCGCCATGTACAAAAGTCAATTCCAGATGGATCAAAGACCTCAATGTGAAACCCAAAACCCTGGAGGTGATAGAAGAGAAACTTGGCAGCAGACTATAAGACATAGGCGTAGGAAAAGACTTCCTAAATCAGACAGCAGCTGCACAAGAAATAAGATCGACAATTGAAAAATGGGACCTCATTAAACTCAAAAGCTTCTGTACATCAAAAGAAACAATAAAGGAAGTGAAGAGAAAACCCACAGAGTAGGAGGAAACCTTCACTGCAGATATATCTGACAAACATTAATTTCCAGAGTATACAAACTACTCAAAAAACAAACAAGAAAGAAAACAAATGAATCACTCAAAAGATGGAGCAAAGAACTGAATAGAGACTTCACAGAGGAGGAATTAGAGGTGGCTGAGAAACATCTTAAAAACTGTTCAACGTCACTAATAATTAGGGAAATGGAAATCAAGACCACTCTAAGATATCATCTCACTCCGATAAGACTGGCCAGGATCAAGAAAACAAATGGTATCAACTGCTGGAGAGGTTGTGGGGAAAGGGGAACACTCATCCATTGCTGGTGGGAATGTAAACTTGTACAGCCACTATGGAAAGCAGTGTGGAGAACCCTTGGAAAACTCAAAATGAGCTTGCCATTTAACCCAGTCATACCACTCCTGGGTATATACCCACAAGACTCATCTTACTGCAGAAATACATGCACAGCTATATTTATTGCAGCTCTGTTCACAATAGCAAAAAGCTGGAACCAACCCAAATGCCCCTCAACTGACGAGTGGATAGAGAAAATGTAGTACATGTACACAATGGAGTTCTATGCAGTGGTAAATAAAGACAATATCATGAACTTTGAAGGTAAATGGATGGAGCTAGAAGAGATTATATTTAGTGAAGTAACACAGTCCCAGAAAAACAAATGACGAATGGTATCCCTCATCTGTGGATGCTAGCACCAATAACCCAGTTATAAATATTTCTTGTGGAGAGGGATGCATATTAAAAGAACAACAACAGAAAGACTGCATCAGAAAACTGACTGAAATGGTGAATCGGGAGGGGTGGGAGGGGCGGGAGAGGGACACGGGTGTATATTCGATTAATGTATATTTAATTGACATGAGTTCAACAAGTATCCAATTTTGCCCAGACTCTGTCTACAGGTTACATGGTGTTTTAGGACTTAGTAAAAGTAAATATGTGTATATTAAACAACATTGGTTTAAAAGCTCTGATAAAAATGGTAATCACCTGAGTCAATTGGAAATATAAATTGTTGTTGTCCACATTTGTTTTATTTAAAATCTGTATAACAATAACTTTGGGCTTAACACATACTGCTGTACAGTATCATCTTGTAGCATTCTCTTTGTAGGATGATTTAACTTAAAAAATTAAGTTTGCTTCCCAAGCTAACCACATACAGTCACTCAAAACAGCTTGGGTGAATTTGATGAAATCTGTACCTTGATTCCAGCCTATAGGTATGTGTAATACAACTGCCCCTTTTGAGACTTATGGGTCAAAAAACAAAAACCTAAAATAAAAAGGGGGGATACAGATATATATGAAACCTTTTTCTCAAAAACTTTGCAATTCAAATCTTAAAACTAACTATGGGGAAATATTTGTATGTTCCAACAGGTCAAAATGTCACCAACTTAATGGCTGAGAAAGAAAAGATACAGCTTTGCATTGTGTAGGATGTACCAGAAAGTGCCAGCAGAAAGGTTGGCCCGTCTGAACATTAATAGGAAGAAAAGCCTCAGACTGCTACAGACATCAAACCCCTCTGTGGATCCTACTTGTAACAACTATTTATAGTGAGTCTTAACGAAACTTACCTTCTAGGTACTGCAAAGTTTTAATACGAGAGACTTTCTTACCTCCCCTCCATAGAATAAGGAGAAATATGATGATGATGAGGTCATTCTCTAACTGTAAATTGGAGCCAACTGCTATAGAGGTAATCTCTTATAAAACCGGTAAAACTGCCTTCTTTAATTGACTAATAGACATAGGAAACTGTGAAAAAGATTATTCTCTATCCAGAACCAAATATGATACTAAAGTCTCCTTAAGCTATGCACTTAAGCAAAATATATTAACACAGGAGCTCTGATATCAGCAATGGATTATTCTACCAAGGAGATGTTGGCCAGAGGATCCAAGCCCCCACAAAAGGTAAAGGCTCCTTGCCTCTAAACTGGGATACCTGCAAGAAGAGAGGCAATAAGGCCCTGCTGTTGAAGACCAGATGTAAGCATGGGAAAGATGTATTGAGACCACACTTGCAAGTATACAGTTGATCTCTGAAATACCAGAGAGTGCTACCAAAGGCCACTAAACCAATAAAGCAAATATAGGTCTCCTTGAGTCAAGCAAGACTCATCCGTCAGCACCAGCTACACCCCACCTGCTTGGAAATACTGTGCAGCAGTGGCAGCCATATGCCTGTACATCCCAAATCTAATTGGCTATTAGCTCTCTCCTTGGAGGAATAACCCACAGCTGATGCCACAAGCTTACATTCTCTAGTTGTTAGGAGATGTTATAAGCCACAGTAAGACCCTGTCATATTTTACAGAAAAAAAATGTAATTCATGGATTAACATACCATCCAAACATCTGTGTCTATACCAAAGTAACCTACCATAACAATTAGTACTGTTTAAATACCTATATATCTAATTGCTTGTGCTTCATTAGTAGGATTGAAAGGTTATTCCTGGACAAACTGTCAGCCCATGAAAGGAAACAGCCAGAACTGACCAGAGTCCAAAACAACAGCTCCAGAAAAAGTAGAATGTTTTGCTTCTCGTCCACCTGTGCCCCTTTTCTAAGTCTAGGGAACAATCTGTGGAAGAGGGGGCATGGTATAGGGAACAATCTGTGGAAGAGGGGGCATGGTAGAATGTAAGGGCTGCAATTGGGGTGAATGGTGAAACTACAGTAATATCATCTGGACACTTATTTGATCAACTTGATTGAACATAAAAGCCCCCCCCCCAGCTGGATTGTGGGACCCTTGGACTATGTGGGTTTGGGCACGACTGCTTGCAAATTGGTTTTACATGAAGGATGCTTGTACTTATAAATTATTACTTATTGTTAAAAAATGAAAAAAAAAGAAGTAATAAAAATTTTTTAAAAAGAGGTACTGTTAGAGGGCTGGAGGGATGGCCTAGTGGTTAAGAGCACCAACCGCTCTTGCAGAGGACCTGGGTTCAATCCCCGGCACCCAGATGGCAGTTGAGAACCATCTGTAACTCCAATTCCAGGAGAACTCCAGTTCCAGGGGAATCCGACACCCTCTTCTGTCCTCTGCGTCATTGCACGACACGGGTGCACAGACCTACATGCAGACAGTACATTCATACACATAAAAAAATAAATAACATTTTAAAAAAGAGGTACTGTTAGAGCAGGGTGTGGTGGCACATGCCTTTAATTCCAGCACTTGGGAGGCAGAGGCAGGCTGGTCTCTGTGAGTTCAAGGCCACCCAGGTGTATAGAGTGAGTTCCAGAACAGCTGGGACTACAGGGAGAGCCTGTCTCAAAAAGACCAAAACAAAAAGGTACTGGTAGGTGCTGATGGTAGAACCATAAGATGCTGGTTCCTTCCTCTTTATCTACTCCTTTGTTCTCTGCCTAAAGTGAACAGGCTTCCTCTGCCATGCACAGTCTCCTATAACGTGAACAGGCTTCCTCTGCCATCACAGTCTCCTATAACGTGAACAGGCTTCCTCTGCCATCACAGTCTCCTGTAACGTGAACAGGCTTCCTCTGCCATCACAGTCTCCTGTAACGTGAACAGGCTTCCTCTGCCATCACAGTCTCCTGTAATGTGAACAGGCTTCCTCTGCCATCACAGTCTCCTGTAATGTAAGCAGGCTTCCTCTGCCATGCACAGTATCCTGTAACATGAACAGGCTCCCTCTGCCATCACAGTCTCCTATAACATGAACAGGCTTCCTCTGCCATCACAGTCTCCTGTAACACGAACAGGCTCCCTCTGCCATCACAGTCTCCTGTAACATGAGCAGGCTTCCTCTGCCATGCACAGTCTCCTATAAAGTGCTGTCTCACAAGAGGCCCAGAAGCAATGCAACCAACCAACCCTGGGCTGAGTCCTTTGTAACTATGAGCCAAAATAAACTTTTTTCCATTTTAAGCTGAGCATCCTAGGTATTTTGATATAGTAATGGAAAGCCATCTCTCATGATATTTATTTCAGAAATCATTTTAGCAAAAAATATAAGCAAAGTCAAAAGAAATTAGAATGTTCTCTTTTTTAAAAAGATATATTTGTTTCTATTTATGTGTGTGTGTGTCAGTGAACATATGTCATATGTGTGTGAGTGCCTTCAGAGACCAAAAGAGTGTGTCAGATCGTCTAGAACTAGAGTTACAGGTGGTTGTGAGCCACCTGATGTTGGTGCTGGAAACCAAACTAGAGTCTTCTGGAAGAGCAGCATGCACTCTTAAACCTGGATCCATCTCTCCAGTCCCATGGAGTATGTTCTACTGTATCTCAGATCAAGGGGGTAAGCTCACTAATGTATAAGAAACAAAATAAGCTTTAAAAAGTCAAAACCTGGGCTACAGAGACTTGTCACATAAACATGAGGGGGGAAGTTCTAATTCCCAACAGTCACGTAAATGCCCATGGTCCAGGCCTGTAACCCAACACTCAGGAGGCAGGGACTAGACAGACCAGCTGAATTAGAAAGCTCCATGTTCAGCAAGAGACCCTGTCTCAATAAGACAAAGAAAAATCGAGGAAGACACCCACTGTCAACCTCTGACTACACACGCACACACACACACACACACACACACACACACACAAATAATGTCTATCGCCCAATAAAGAGCTGGCAAAGTATAGATACTCATGACAGCAAAAACTCAAAATGTGGACCTGGAGAGATGGCTCAGTGGTTAAGAGCACTGGCTGCTCTCGCAAAGAACATGGGAAGTATAAAAATCATTCACCTTGGGCTGGACTTGGTGGCATACACCTTCAGTCCCAGTACTTGACAGGCAGAGGCAGGTGGATCTTTGAGTTCAAGGCCAGACTGGTGTATATAGGATTTCCAGACCAGCTGGGGCTAAATAGTGAGACCCTGTCTCAAAAGTAAAATTTATAATGCACAAGCATTTTGTTTCAGAAGTTCTAGCCCTAGAAATTTATTGCATGGATATTCCTTCATGCAGGTGAAATGATTAGGAATAAATCGACTCATTCCAATATTGTCAGAGGAGATTCCAAATATATTCTTGGTTAAAATGGTAAATAATATAATAAAGAACTTTTTAAAACTACTTCAGGGCTGGAAACATGGCTCAGTAGGTAAAATACATGCTGTACAAGCACAAGGACTCTGGCTGGGATCCCCAAAATGCACACAAAGCCGTGCATATTGATGTGTGCCTGTAATCTCAGCACTCCTATGAGATGGGAGGTAGGGACGGGAGAGTTCGGGAAGTTCCTGGACCCCAGAGCCTGCCTTTCCTCAACAGATCCTGTCTCAAACAAGGTAGAAACTGAGAACTGACACCAGAGGTTGTCTTCACACATGCCTACGCTTACACACATGAACACACATACACACGTCATACACACACGCACATGCACACATAGATTTTTAAAGGAAACTATTTCATTATAATACAAACATTAAACATGAGACTAACTCTTTTCATAAAGATTTTAAGTGTACAGTGTTAGATCTGGGCTTCCCAGAATTCCAAAGGACACATAGATGCCCACTTCCTCCAGAGGCTGTCAATCTTCTGACCTCTTCCCTGAGGCCCCGCCCCATGGGTATAAATGGGTGGGCCCCAGTCGCCATCTTGCCCCTGCTGTTTCTCCTGCTCCTGTTCTGTCACGTGCCTGCAGGCGGCCCCTCTGGCAGTTCCACATGGAAATAAATCATGTTCCTGGAGTGACTTAAGCCTCATGTGCCTTTTTATCTGGGAGCTGGGGGGGTGTGCAGCCTTTTATAACCTAACATATAATATATTATTGTTTTTGACAAAAAACCTTAATGTTGAAAATAATACAAGAAATAAATCCTTAGCAAAACCCAAAAGATTCCAGGAGTAGAACCTCAAAACCATGCAGTATTAACTCTGGGCCTCTATGTGAGTCCGCAGTGCTTTTTAAATGCATTCCTCACGAATGCCTGGGGGTTGGGCTGAGATGTCTACATCTCTACGCTCCCTGGCCTTGGTAAGCACGCTGACTTCCGTGCAAAGCAGACTGGTCCTAGCTGTACATGTGGAGTCCGCACTGTATTGACAAGTGTGCAGAGGGGGAGGGGGGCCACAGGGGAGAGAAAACAAATCAATAGGAGGAGCACCCGCCAGCTCCAGATAGCTTCTTCTTTATCCTAGCAAATGAGATTCAGAATTTTCTAATAAAAAAATCGCATAAAACAAAATATTTACAGCCCACGGTGTGCTGCGTCCAAGCGGCTCTAAGAAAATATCAGAACTGGCTGGGGCTGGAACGAATAACATTTTGCAGGCTGTTTGCCTGTAAAAACGGGTAGTTTCAATCTTACAAAGATGAGAAAAAGACAAGCTATTTTTTAACAGTCTTCATCCCCTAAATATCTTATTTTTTAGTAAGCAGTTAATTCAAAAGCTTCATTTAAATGTAATTGAGTGGATGGGTGTGGATTGGTAAACTGCTACGCAGCATATTAAAGATAACAGAGAAACCCCATGGCCTATATATTCAGCACATTTTAAGAATGATCGCTTTGTCTAGCTTGCTCGGTGCTAGAGAAAGAAGTGGCTGGACGTAGGCAAAGTCACAAGGGGAACTGTAAAATGGCCTATCTGAAATCTGGTCTTTTTTTTTTTTTTTTTTTTTGTGGTTATTTGGGCCAGGCCAGTACCAGCACTTCTCACATCAAACACACTGAGCACCAGGAATTTGCATGTCTGGTCCTGAGCCAGTGAGCTCCCACAGCATGGCTGGGAGTCTTGCACCATGGAATGACAGTCCCAATAGGTATGGGGTGAGAGGTGAGGAGGGAGCGAGCGGGCTGATATTTTGAAGGAAAGCAAACAAAGAATCATGAGACGCCCTTCCTAAGTAGATAGCTGGTTTTATTTTACAAAATGCATTCCTGAAGTCTTTCTAAGAAATCACTGGCCTAAAAATTACTTAATGACAAGCTAGAGATTAACTTTGGTTGTTTAGAAAATGGCTACTTTCCAGCTGGGCGTGGTGGCCCACGCCTTTAATCCTAGCACTTGGGAGGCAGAGGCAGGCGGATCTTTGTGAGTTCAATGCCAGCCTGGTCTACAGAGTGAGTTCCAGGAGAACTGGGGCTACAGGGAGACCCTGTCTTGACGACAAAAAAAAAAAAAAAAAAAAAAAGCCGGGGGGGGGTGGCTACTTTCCAATTATCTAGAGCCAGGATTGCTATCATTCATGCAAATATCTGCAGAAAGTATTTGTGACAATACTGTGGAGATAATACTGGAAAAGAACATTAGCAGTCTTAGAGGGCCTCCAGTTATGCAGTCACGGGCTTAATAATCCTAGCACAGCAGGTCCAGTCTAGCCTTTTTCTAGGTTATAAAATATGTTCCTCTTTGAACAAGAAGTTTAAAAAGTAAAGCAGAATTTTACTTCATTGCTGGCAGGCATATTCTCTGGGATAATCCATTCAATGTTGGCAAAAACGAATAGCCTACAATCAGTGCAGAGAAGTCTGATGACAACAAGGTCTGTGTGCAGCTGAGATACCCCTCTGTAAGACACAACACACCTGTTTGTTCCCTGCCACGGCACAGGCTTTCTTTCAGGCAAACCACACTCAGATCCATCTCTCCTCAGAACTGCTGAGGTTCCTTCACATCCTGTCAGGCAGGGAAACAAAACCAAAGCCAGGTTGAGCTGAGGTCAGATGCTTGAAAATGCCAAAGCCGGGTGAAAAGGCAAAAAGCAGATTCAAGGATGGGTGGAGCTCTGAAAAGGAATGGCCCTGGACACCACACCACGTTCAAACCAGGATACGCCCACCCGCCAGCGCTGAGAAGCCACTCTAAGAACAAATTAAGCAGGGATCTCTGAACAGGCAAGTAAAAGGTGACTAAGAAGCACATGAAAGGTGTGGCTACATCTGCACAGACATTCTGCTGAGCTCAGGAACTCTTCTACAACAGGTTCCTGCTGGTCTCAAAAGAACAGGATTTTTAAAATATTAGCCAACGGACCAAGAGCAACTGCTTACAGGATGAAGACCTGGTCATGCAAAATAGGTACTACAACAACAATCTCCAAAAGAGAAAGCTACAAGGAACACGTGCTAAGATTCCTACCCCTTCTATTCAAACAAATTAAATGTAATTACAGCACCCTGGGAACACATAGTAAGACTGACGTCATACCCATGTCCCAATTCATTCAAAGTATCTATTGAGGACTGGGATGTAGCTCAGTTAGTAGAGCGCTTGTCTCACACAAAGCCCTGAGTTCAATCTCCAGCACCATATAAAACTGGGAGCAGTGGCGGGGGGGGGGGGG